>SKCR01037300.1:0-119162 GCA_019454045.1 Zanthoxylum bungeanum
ATGGGCTAAAATTCGGTCTGATGGCAATTTCGACCTTTTGCTCCAGGATCACAGCTAAATACAACCCCGAATCTCCCTAATCAAACCCCAAAGACCTATTGCAGGCCCAGGCCCCAGACCCAATGAATACCAACGCCCGTAACTGAAGGATCATCCAAAGGCCAGTCCACGTAACAGGCTCATAAACACAAATCAGCCGTTTCAGCCTACAACTGGAAAAAGTAGTAAATACCCCTCATGAAGTCGATCGTTACGAATGATCAGGTGTGATTAAAGGCATACCCCTAGGAGGGTATATAAGAAAGGGGACTCGAATAGCTCAAGGATATTCTTTCCACAGCTTTTAGTATCTCTCACCTACCGCCCTCACGGCAGCCTACGGGGATCAAGGTAACATATGACTTTTGTCCTTTGTTCTTTGACCTTTGCACTTCATTTCCATCACTGACTTGGGCGTTGGAGTGCCTACAGCATCCACCACACCGGTGGGTAGACCTTCTCCGTTCACCCTACTTTCTTTATTTTTTAGGATCGCCAGTGCCCCCTCACGAAATCTCGATTGTAGGCCTCGGGTGAAAACCAGCGTCTACAAGTACCTAATAGATTGGTTTGTTGGTTGGATGGATGGTGATTTTTGCTAAAACAAGTAAATAAAACAGTGCGGAAGTAAATTAAAGGAAAATTCAATATTATAAAACTATCTAGGGTTGTGAATCCTTCCAATATCTTTTAAACATGAAGTGGTTATCTCATATTTATGCAATATATTCGTTTATTAACCTGGAACACGAAAATATGCAAAAGCCTCTGACGATGGTCAGATGTAAACACCCAAATAACCCAATTAATCATATGTTTATGTTAACCAATTTACCTGAACTCATTAAGATTAAGTTCCAATTGTGGCTACCCCCGCCCGATAGGTATATGTCTATCCTGAAGGGAAATCTATTAAGGGTATCCAATCCTTAAGGGAGATCGTGAGCTATTAATTCTAAGGATGAACCTAAAATTCCTTCGTCAAGTTTATTTTAAGTTTACTAGATCAATCTTATTAATGGCCAGTTAACAAGAAGCATTAAGCTTAAGACTTAATAAATAAACCTTTATATTACCCAAGACATAAAATAAACAACTTTATAAACCGGTGATATTGGAATTCATCACACCCCTTGATTATGTATTTAGCTACAACACATACCTAGGATTACTAAAAACTTAATTAAACAAAATATCATAAAAAATAACTAGAAAATAAATAAAAGTAAAATTATAATAATGAAAGAAAATGTTGGGGTTAGAAGATCCACTTTTAATATTTCAAAATTAGAAATCTCCCTACTGTTAATGTTTACCGATTAATTAATTAATTATATTTAACCAGACCATAAAGGCAGAAATTCCATTTGTCTCAATTAAGTCCAACCGACATATAGGCGGTAACAATGTTATTACTTAAACCGACCATATAGGCGAAAACTACGTCTAGAATGTAAAACCAACCATATAGGCGGTAAATAAGGTTATCACCTAAACCAACCATATATGCGATAACTAATTAATCCAAATTTTTATTAAAATAAGGGAGATTAATCTAATTTAATATATTAAAAGTATTACCTTTCTTGTCACCCGGCAGAATGAGATTACTTAATCATGCTGTAAATGAAAACACACAAAATTTTATTAATTACATAAAAAGAAAATACAAGAAAACGTAAATAAATATACAAGACATTTTCCTTAGGTTTTCATGGAGAAATTCCTCCAAAGAAATCATGAAAAATTTACAAGTTTAGCTTGGTATTTATAGGCAAATCTAAAGGCTTCCACCAATTTCTCCACCAATTGCTCCACCAAACATGGCACCAAATGACACCAAAACAGGCACACCAAATCCTCCACCAAACATACAAGCATGTTTGGTGGAAGTTTGACAATTTTCATTTTTTATTTTATTATTATTATTTTTTGTTTTGAAAATGACTTTAATAATTACACATAACACACTCACGGATGTTTTATTAATTTAGGTCATGGAAACTTCAGAATTTGAAATTATTATGAGCTTCGAAGTTGTATATCTTTGAGTCTTCTTTAATCTGGAACTTGAATCACCGTAATCCGATATCGGAGTAAAAAGTTATCATAAAAATACGACAATTGCGCAAAGTTGGAATTTCCGAAATTGTACTTCGTTAGAACGCCATTTCAAGTTTCCAATCTCTAAAATCAAAATCTCAAGTCCAGTTTTTACCCTTATTTATTCCATATTTCGTCCTGATTAATTCATTAAGTCCCGATTTTATTTTATCTGCAAAATAAACTAAAACATATCAAAACGTTCATAAAACTCGAGAAACTATACAAAATATTAAGTAAAATGGGCGATAAATATTAATATATTTTCCGCTCATCAGGTGCCAAAGTCCCAATTAATTATTCCCAAGAGATATCTAAAAATACATTTTACGGCACAAAGATGAGTTTTCACGAGGATTAGATTGAAATCTTGCACACATACAAATACTAAACATGATATAGGTTCTACTTGCGGTTAAATAAAGTAAAGATCCAATCATACCTCGATATTGTTTAATATCTACGACTTTACCTTCTTTATTTTTTTCAAGCTTCAAGGTTGAACTCATGGCTGTTGAATGATGTTTGCTTGATTCCATTCCAAATTTATTTAGAAGCTCCTTGATATATTTTACTTGATTTATGAGGACTCTATCTTTTCTTTGATCTATTTGTAGGAAGAACTTGAGCTCTCCCATCATGCTCATTTCGAATTCACTACTCATAAAAGTGGAAAATTCCTCACACGATGAGGTGTTAGTAGCACTGAAAATAATATCATCAACATAAATTTGAACTACTAACATTTCATCATGCTTATGCTTAATAAATAGTGTGGTATCAACTTCCCATGACAAAGCCATTTTCTAAAAGAAAATAGCTAAATCTATCATACCATGCTTTGGTTAATTTGTACACATGATTGGGTAAATCAATATTTTCAAAACTGGGAGATTGTTCAACATAAACTTCCTTCATAATGTACCCATTAAGAAAAGCACTTTTCACATCCATTTGATAAAGTATAAAATTTTTATGACAAGCAAAAGCTAAAAGGATACGTATGGCTTCAAGCCTAGCTACGGGAGAAAAGGTTTCATCATAGTCTATTCCTTCTTCTTGGTTGTAACCTGGGCCACTAATCTAGCTTTATTTCTCACAACCAATCCGGACTCATCAAGTTTGTTTCTAAGAACTCATTTTGTTCCAATAACACTTTGATAAGTAGGTCTAGGAACTAGATGCCACACTTTATTTCTCTCAAATTGATTTAATTCCTCTTGCATAGCTATAATCCAATTATCATCTTTTTCGGCTTTAAAAAGGTTCTTAGGCTCAATTAGAGAAATGAATGCAAAGTTATTACAATAATTCCTAAGTGTGTGTCTTGTGAAAATTTTCTCGGAAGGTCCTTCTATAAGTAATTCCCTAGGATGTGATATCATAATTTTAGTATATTTAATTTTCTTGGGAAGAGAATGAGAGTTATCACCTTGATCTTATTGAGGTTCATTATTAAATAACCTTCACATTGTGCTTGGTCCTCAATTTGTGATTGATCCTTGGAATTATCTAGATGTAGATCATTTAGTTGCTCTTCCAAGTGATCTTCATCATCATCATTTCTCCTTTCAAGAACTTTATTGCTAGATGAATATTGTTAGATTCATCAAAATTTATATGTATGGACTCTTCAATAGTCATAGTTCTTTTATTATAAACTCTATATGCTTTGCTAGAGAGAATATCCTAGAAAATTCCAACATCGAATTTAGAATCAAATTTTCCAAGGTTATCTTTTGTGTTCAAAATAAAGCATTTACAACCAAACACTTTGAAAAAAGAAATATTTGATTTATGCCCTTCCAGAACTCATATGGAGTTTTATCAAGTCATTTTCTCACTACCACTCTATTGGTCACGAAACATGCGGTATTGATCACTTCGGCCCAAAAGTAGTTTGGTAAGTCATGTTCTTTAGGCATTGTCCTAGCCATTTCTTGCAATGATCTATTTTTGCGCTCAAGAAACCCATTTTGTTGAGGTATCATTGCACATGAAAATTGATGCTTTATGCCACGTTTTATGCAAAAATCTTCAAAAAGATGATTTTCAAATTCTCCCCCATGATCACTTCTTATGCAACTAATGCTAGATTCTTTTTTCTTTTTAAACTTGATTGTAAAACATTATGAAATATTTGGAAGTATCGTTTTTATTAGCTAAAAAGAAAACCCATGTAAATCTAGAGTAATCATCAATTATTACAAATGCATAGCTTTTACCACCAAGGCTTGTAGTCGTAGATGCTCCAAATAAATCCATATGCAACAGTTGTAGGGGTTTTGAGGAGGAGAAATCATTTTTGGTTTTGAAAGAACTTTTATGTTGTTTTCCAAGTTCACAATTTTCACAAACTTGATCTTTCATAAATTTTAGCTTTGGAAGTCCTTTTACTAAATCATTTTTGGAAATTTTGGAAATCAATTTCATGCGTGCATGGCCTAATATTCTATGCCAAAGCCAAGAGTTGTTATCTAATGCACTTAAACATTTCTCATGATGCATGTTATGTCCAATGTCAAATAAATAAATATTTTGATCTCTATAACCTTTGAACAATATATTATTTGATTTTCTATCAATAATTCTACAAATAGAAGCATAAAATTCAAATTCATTTTGATCTCTTCAATGAGTGATGGTAAAATAATGCTGCAATAAAATATTAATGAAGTATTTTTTTAAAGAAAAGATACATAATGTGAAGCGACTTGTGATTATGTGAGTGCATGAATCCAACATTCCTTTCAATGTTATTAACAATGATAGTTGTTGGAGTTGGTGCTTGGAGTGCCAATTCGAATTGTACATTTTATTATTTATTAATAAAATAACTACATTTTCATTTCATACATTATTAATGGTATTGTCATTATGCATATTAGATTAATATATAGATATGCTAAGAATGACATCGACCTTAGAATAGTCATGTAGTAATACTGGACACTAGGTGGTCCAACATTGTGATAAATATTACTATTATAAATTATTCTTAAAGTATATATATTCCTAGTCGTTGGTTTTGGAATACGGTCGAATTTCTATAACCTAGAAGACTACCACATGTTGTATATTGAAATTGGAGTTCCAATGGTGTAACTCGATGTACCATGAGTTTTGGAAACTCACATAGACATGTGGATATTCATTGAAGCGAATACTGAATGACTCACAGGTGATTCCTAATAGTTGGAAGTACACACCACCGTCAATAGGAATCTCCTCGAGTCGAGTAGCATATGTAATCCTTTGACTATAGGATAAAATTAATTTTGTGTAAGATCCTCCACACTTTGATGTCATGTATGTCAGAAACCTTTCATGGTATGCCCTCTAGATGTTCGTTGGGTGTGGACCGATGCAATAGTAATCAAGTACGAAGCAAGATAGGATCTGTCAGCCTGTATGTGTCCCATAAGAGGTTTAGGTATCCATGTGAGTAAAGTCATGATTCTTAAATCTTTGGCCAAAGTCGATCACCTAGGGTGGATCGCATCAGTTACGAAGAATCATGGACATGTTGACATGAGATGTGCACCTCAGAAACTTAACGATGTATTCTATGTTTCCTAAGCACAACTTGGATAGTCTATGACGAATGGATTGCTAAACATATGTGATGACCTCGACTTGTATAGTTCAGAAAGGTCGTTCGTGGTCTTCGCGAATTCGAAGGTGGCCGAATTGCGTACATATTAGCTAGACTTATATGATGAAGATGTCAGAACTTAGAGAGTCCCACTATGAAGTGTACACGTTGAGCACTTGGGTAGCCGATTATTTTTGACAAAAGATAAATTCGATATTATAATTATCAACTATGATAATCAAGTGTTATTGGATAACATTGAATATTTACTTTGACCTAATTGGATTAATTGGATTAATTCAATAATTACACAAAGGCTTAATTTTAAAATCATAATTATCTCTACCATTTGAGGATATTATGATAATTGTAAGTATGTAATTGTTGGGGTTTTATATATAGGGAATTACCGGGTTAGCGCAGCGGAACGCGAAAATCAGAATTTTTCGATTTCAAACTTACTCTTGGAACAATTAAATAAAATTATTTGTTTAATTAAACAATACTCAAAATCTGAAATTTTAACGCAAGAAATCATATTTCCTTTAATTGCCGAATTGCCCCCAAATTTTGCAATTTGATCATTTTGGTCCTTAAATAGTCAAATACATATTTAATTGATTCCAAATCAATCACAAAATGATTTATACATGTATAATACATGAAAATACAATTTGCAACACAAATCCCCAAATTTTTGGAAATTGCCGAAAGCACCCAGAATTTTCTAGGATTTACAATTTGGTCATTTTTAGATCAAAACATGTCAAGATCAAATCCAATCAATCCCAAATTTTATATACATCATATATACATCAAATTACATCACATATATTAAAAGCCCCAAATTTGGAAAGGGTTATGAACTCTAATTTTATAATTTTCACAAATTGACAAAGCAACTCTAGAATGACAACATCACCGTCAAATGGTATAAAGTATGCTAATGAACTAATTACATGCAAACATTGTTAAACATACATGCTCATCTTTCAAACAAGTTAAGAACTATTTAAATTACATACTTAAGGATTAGAGAAAATTCTAAGCATCACAAATTGAAGCCTAGATACATGGAAACAATTTTCCAGTTGAAAAAAGTTGGAAATTACTTACAAAATTCAAGGATTTGATTAATTTCCTTCCTTTGTTCTTCTTGTTTTCTCTCAACCTTACTTTGTAATTCTTATTTTCAACTTTTGTAATTAAAAAAATAAAAAGAAACAAAGCTTTTATATTTTTTGCTTGTTGGCCGAAAATTGACAAACGAATAAATAACAAATTATTTTATTTTTGTATCAATTTGATTGGAACAAGTTTACTTGTTAATAATGATAACCTTTATTATTAAAGAAAACCCTTACAAGTGAACCAATCAAATAATGTCATTTCCTAAAGCTAATCATGGTAAAGATATTTGTTTTTAAATTAATTTAATTATTAACAATTAAAAAATTAAATAATTAAATAAATTAAATACAAATATCTTAAACATATGTATTATATTTACATTAAATATCTCAAATACATATATTAATGATATAAGTCAATATCACAATTTGATATTTAACTAATGTGTATTTAATAATATCAAATATTAAATACAAATACACATTAATTCGAAAATGACGATTAGGTCCCGATTGCATGTATTTTTCGTTTAACCGTTAAACGAGTTATAAATAATCAGTATTATTTATAAAAGCTTCCCTAGTGCTCTACGAGTATATTTCACTAGTGAGACTCTCCAAGTTCAGACATATCTGTCACGAAATCAAATTTCATGTCCATAATTCACCCACCCGTAAATTATGACGAACACTGATAAATTCTCTAAACCATACAGGTCGAGGTCATAACATACGTATAATCTCTCCATCACATGTATCCGGATTATTCCAGAGATATAGATGTAAGCATCAAATCTCTATAGATATAATCACATCGACGTTTTTTTTTGGAATCCCTTAATAACACTTAGAACTGATTTCTACAGTGTACCACAGGCCCATAAACTTAACAGATTGCTAATTCCATTTTGAATATCTATGCTCTGTACACAGAACTGACAGATCCTTTCTTGATACACACAGGATATCCTGAGCATCAGTCCACACCCAACGAATATGCGGAGGTCTGATCTAAATAGATCGGTGACATGACCGCCATCTAAGTGTGGTGGATAACTCATATATCCACAGTTGTTTCTCAAGTCAACGAATCACTATGCTCACTCAACCCGAGAAGATTCTTATTGACGTTGGTGTACCATCCATTAAGAATCTTCGGTGAGTCGTTCAGTGTTTATCCGCTATAAACACCTACATGTCTATACGAGTCTCCAAGACTCATGGTTCATTGAGAAACCATCAGAATCCAAGTTTCCAATATACGACATGTACTGGTCTCAACCGGTTTACTTTACTGACCAAATAGTGTAAACCTTGACCAGAAATTATCTAAGGAATGGCAACGTCATGATATAACTCAATGACAGTTGCGACGCTTTTGCAACAGTATCATAACTAATCATTCTAAGGTCGGTTAAGTTTTTACCATATTAAAGAAGATGTTATATAAAAGAAAATATTTATTTTATTCATAATAAAATGTTACATTAGTTTTTACAAGGAAATACTTAATAAAATTGGCGCTCAGAGCACCAACCCTAACAAAATCTCCCACTTTCTCTAGTGCCAATATCGATTGTATCTAATACCCATCGATTCCACATGTTTATCAAATAACTTCGGATGTATAGCCTTGGTAAGTAGGTTTGCTACATTATCTTCACTCAGTACCTTACACACGACAATGTTTTTTCGCGACATAATCTCTCGAATGATGTGGTACTTTCATTCCACATGCTTCGAATTATGATGCGCCCTTGGTTCTTTTGCTTGCGCAATGACTCCAGTATTATCACAGTATAACGGAATCAGATTCTTGATATTTAGGACAACTCTCAATTCTGTGATAAAGTTCCTAACCCATAAAGCTTCATTTGCAGCTTTAGAAGCTGCAATATATTTCGCCTCTGTGGTGGAATCAGCTGTCGACCCCTATTTGGAACTCTTCCAACAAACTGCACCTCCATTAAGGGTAACACGAATCCTGATGTAGACTTTCTATCATCAGGATCCGATTGAAAATTGGAATCTGTATACCAATTAACTTGCAGTTCATTTCCTCCATAGATAATAAACTTATCCTTAGTACCTTTAAGATACTTGAGGATATGTTTAATGGCCATCCAATGGTAATTGCCTGGATTGGACTGATATCTGCTGGTCACATTAATTTCGAAGCTGATATCAGGCCTAGTACATAACATGGCATACATGATGCTGCCCAAACACGAAGCATAAGGTTGATTAGACATTCTAATCTTATCATCTTCTGTTTGCGGACACATATTCTTCGAAAGATGTAAGCCATGTCTGAACGGTATGCTTGCTGTTTTACAGTTACCAAAGTTATACCGTTCCAAGATCTTATCTATGTATGTTGATTGGGATAACCCAATTAGCTTCCTTTCTCTATCTCTATAGAGTTTTATGCCTAAGACATAAGAAGCTTCACCCAAGTCTTTCATGGAGAAATTCTTACAGAGGTAAGCTTTGACGCCTTGCATCATCCCAATATCATTACCAATGATAAGGATGTCGTCAACATAGAGAATTAAAAATACCGCCATACTCCCACTGGCCTTCTTATACACACAGAATTCTTTCGAATTCTTGAGAAAACCAGACAATTTGATTATCTCATCGAATCGAAGATTCCAACTTCGTGAAGCCTGTTTAAGTCCATAAATGGACTTCTTCAGCTTGCATACCATACCCGAGTTCTCGCTAGATGCAAAACCCTCTGGCTGTTCAATATACATTTCTTCATCAAGAAATCCATTTAGAAAAGCTGTTTTGACATCAATTTTCCAAATCTTGTAATCATGGTAAGCGGTTATAGACAACAAAATCCTTATAGACTTTAGCATTGCAACTGGCGAAAAAGTTTCATCGTAGTCGACACCAGGTCGCTGCAAGTAACCTTTAGATACTAGTCGGGCCATAAAGGTTTCAACCTTTCCATCGGCCCCACGCTTCCTCTTGTAAATTTACAACTGATAGGAACTATTCCTTTGGGAAGCGGAACCAAGTTCCAAACTTGATTCTCATGCATTGAGTCCACCTCGGATTCCATGGCTTCTTGCCACTTTACGGAGTCCATGTCCAACATCGATTCTCTACAGGTAAAAGGGTCAGTCTCTTCTATTAAGAGAACATCGAGACTCTTTTCTTGTATTAAATACAAGCATTCAAGAGGCCTAGATACCCTTTGTGACCTACAAAGGGTGTGTGTTGAAGGTTCTTCATCTTCTTGAACTTCAGGTTCCTCCGTTGGTTCGTTGGTTCCAGGTTGTATGACCGGCGTAAACACACACGTATAACGCAGGCGCACGTATCGTTCAAGTAGTATAAAATTATCGATCCCACGAGGACTTAATTCCTACTGTTGTTATTAATTATTGATACTATTTATTTACAGGTATCTAATTATAGGGAGAAGAGAATTGATTGCTTTTGGTTGGTTGAATGTGGATTTGCTAATGAAAAATAAAAATAGACTCAAAAGAAAATACTAAGGAAAATAAAAGAAAAGACTCAAGGATCTAGGGTCGTGACTCCACACAATATTATTAAAAAGATGAATTGACTCTCTTATTTATGTGTAATAAATCAATTTGCTAACCTGGAACACGATGATATGCAAAAGCCTCTTCCGATGGTCAGACGCAAATACCCAGTATAACCCAATTGAACCATATTCCTATGTCAACCAAATTACTTGGATTCATTAAGATCAAGTTCCAATTGTGGCTACCCCCGCCCGACAGGTATATGTCTATCCTGTAAGGAAATCTATTAAAGGGTTATCTATCCTCAAGGAAGATCGTAGGCTATTGAATCTAAGGCTGAAACCTAAAATCCCTATGTCTAGTTCATTTTAAGTTTACCATATCAATCTTATTGGTAATCAGACAACAAGAAGCTTTAAGCTTAAGACTCAATAAACAAACTAAAGAATTACCCATAAAAAGAAAATCAATTATTAAGTGTGGATATTGTGTTTCATCACTTCCCTAGAATAAAAGAAAATGCTGGGGTTAGAGGATTCACATTTAATATTTCTTATCTAGGAATCTCACTTATTATAATATATAAATTATTTTCTGTTATGCTTTCTCAGGAATTAATAATATTAAACATTTAAAACCAGCCATATAGGCGGTAATTATCTGTCACATAAAAACCAGCCATATAGGCGGTAAAGTAATTTATATTTAACCCGACCATATAGGCGGTAATCCATTTAGTCCAACTACACCAGCCATATAGGCGGTAATTATCTGTCACATAAAAACCAGCCATATAGGCGGTAAAGTAATTTATATTTAACCCGACCATATAGGCGGTAATAAAGTCTGACATTAATTAATCCGGTTAAATTATAATTTATAAATTATAATTAAGTGAGATTTACCTAGATAATTATATTAAAGGTTTCACCTTTTACCCCAGCGGAAATTTAACTACAAAACATAAAGTAAATAAATAAAAAGCTGTAATAAAAACTAAAAATAAAAATACATAATTTTATTATTACAAAACTAGATGCTTCCTATGAAATCAAGGAAAAAATCCCAAGGAAAGCACACCAAATGAAGTGAAGAGGAGCGGAATTTATAGACATTTTCGGCAACCGGCGTCGCGACGCCAAACAGCCCAGCGTCGCGACGCTGGAACGCATTTACAGTCAATGCGGTTTTTGACCACGCACATTGTCTACACAATCAGGAAGTGACACGTGTCACGTGGCAGAGCGGCGCAATCAGAAGGTGACACGTGGTGCACGGTAATTGGCTGGTTTTTCGGTCCAATGAAAAGTTAACATGTGGCACGCGCTTAGGATCGGTCAAATGAGAGGTCGACACGTGGCAACATGTGATTTGTCCAATATTCGGTCCAATGAGAGATTGACATGTGGCACGCGCTTGCTTTGGTCCAATGAGATTTCGACACATGGCAGCCGGCGCACTTTAGCAGATCTTCTGTGATGATAGCACGTGGCAGCCGACGCACGTTAGCAATATCGGCGCAAGTTAGCAAGTCCAATTTCTCAGATTCTGACACGTGTCCCTCGACGCACGTTAGCATGTCTGGCGCACTTTAGGCGTCGCGACGCTGAAGGGCTTGGCGTCGCGACGCCGAAAATTACGAAAATGCCCCTTTGTCATTTTTTCTCTATTTTGGCCCCAAATTGCTTCCAATGCTTTCCAAACTTTATTTATCTGCAAAATAACAATAAAACACATCAAAACATTCACAAAACCCGAGAAACTATACAAAATATTATGTTAGATGAGTGGGAAATAGTGATATAATTATCACTCATCACACCCCCAAACCTAACATTTTGCTAGTTCTCGACCAAAACAAAAAATAAAATAAAATAAACTAAGCCACTTTCGTAGGGATCACGGTTGCATTTAGCATATGCAACAAGCCTTTAAACCCCTAGGTGTCCCTAGTGGACGAGTTGTAGTCTCGTGAGGGTTTGCAGCAATGATACCCACAAACATTTTATAAAAGTAAAAAGGTAGTGAAACTAATGAACACAAAAGAAAAAAGACAAGAGAAAATAGAATAAAGAAGTTAGTGACTAATCAGGTGAAACTTCTACTCCAAGTTACTAGTTGTTTTCTTTCTTTCTAAATTACCGAATAAGTAAATTCTCCGATTATATTTACCATTCTCCTTATACACAACCAACAAAATATTAAACAACTCATTTTTGCCCACAACAGTCATAAGTGCAGTTGATAAGAGAGTAATATTTTTGTCCTAAAGTTTTATCAGAATTCATACCTTTTTGCAGCGATGAAATAATTTTTCAGATTTTTTTTATTTTTTCTTTGATTGTTTTCTCTATTTTTTTATTTATATACAATATCTTCCATCTATGTAACGAGTGTTGGGTCGGTGGCTCCCAAACCAGTTGGCTTTAGGGCACCAGGTGTTAAGACACTCCTACGGACTTAATTACTCAGACTTCAGATATATATATTTATTCGGCAACATCTCTGATCCATGTAGCGAGCTTTGGGCCAGTGACTCCCAAACCAGTTGGCTTTAGGGCACTAGGTGTTAAAACACCTTACAGACTTAATAACTCGGATCTCAGACGTTTTTTTTTTTACTCCATTGCTTTTTGAGATGCTTCCTCCAATTAAACTAGAGCACTGAATATTACAAACTTTTCAATTTTAGCTCATGTCTGTATGTTTCCATGTATATTGATAATATCTGTCAACTGAGCATATGAAAATCCATTTTAGTCAATTTTATGGAGAATTTATAAATTAAATAATTCAAAAGGAAATAAACAAAAATTAACTTGTTCCAAAAAAATGGTTTAAGATACGTCTCAGGAGTGAAAACTCCTTACTCAGCTATCTCTTACCAATTTCACATTTTTAGTCAAAATAAAAACACAAAAACGTAAAATATTTTTGTAATTTTTGAAAAAATTTCATTTTTTTTGTATTTTTCGAAAAATTTTGGACTAAAAATAAAAAAATAAAAACAAGATACTATTAACTAATCCTCACCCCCAAACCTAAATGAGACATTGTCCCCAATGTCTTAAACAGTAAAAGGAGAGTTAAGAAGGTCGTACCTGATTAGCTGAAATATAGAAAAATTACCGATTAAGATCTATGTCCAATTTACGCTTCTTACCACGATCGCTATCTGACCAGCTCAACCTGGAAAGAATGGGGTTGATTTTTGGTTCAAAGCCTAGGATTTGGTCAATTAATTCTTCGGCCTTTGTTGCAGTCAGGAAAATATCATGTACTGATTTGTGACGAACTCATGTCTTTTGGCTTCCGCAAGAAATACAAACAGGAAATCGAAAAAATGTTCAATGTTGAGTAACCAAATGGGCTTCCGATGAATGTTCAAGTGCGCCCATGATGCCACTGTGAACATTTCTTCAAACGTTCCCAGCCCTCCTGGTAATGCAATAAACGCATCTGCAGTATTGATCATTTCCTGGATTTGTTCAGACATACCTGATACGATGCGTTCATCTCCGTTTGTATGTCCGATTAAGTGTTCGTCCGCCAAAGTTTTTGGAATGATACCCAAAACATGACCGCCACCCTCCTGAACAGCTTTTGAAATACTTCCCATTAATCCAAGATTGCCACCGCCATATACTAGGTGCATATTTTTCTCTGCTATGACTCTCCCCAATTCCTTTGCAGCCTCAATGAATTCTGGTTTATTACCAGAATTGGATCCACAGAAAACACAAATTCGCTTGACTCGCTGCTGTGAAGTTGCTTCCATTTTCTTTCTCTTATTTGAATGTATATCTTGATTTATCGAAGAAAGAAATGTAGAGCTGAATTTATAGAACCTGAAAATGGGTGAGTAATAGTAGCACTAGTACCTGCCAAATGACAATTATTAGATGAACATTAAAATAAAACGTGAAAAGTCAAAAAATATAGATCTTGTCGGTGAAAATTAAAAAAAAATTACAACAGAAAAGCAATTCAAAGCAATTATTAAGGTAACAGAATTGTGTACGCAATACGCCACTAGCTTAGTATAAATTCATAATGATGCGTCTCAAGAATTCATTCTTTACTCAGCCATCACAAATGAATTAGCTCTCTTCTTCCTGATTGCCAAACACCATTCCTTCTGTCTTAAAATGCTTCGTTTGTGCTTTTCCCTACAAAAATAACACGCAAAATTAAAAAATTCTACAATATGTATACACAAAATATAAAAAAAAAAATTACAACAAAGTACATGGGTTGCCTCCCTGCTAGCGCTAAATTTTTCGTCTTCAGCCAGACGTGACTGAAATCCATCTGTCAATGAGGTTTCAGCGTCGTTTGGATGTCTGATTAAAGACAATCCCATGAGCGTTGCTTTTGAAGGGTCTCTTCCAACAGTAAGGTAGCGAAAATAGTTTTGTCTCATTCAGTGCTTGTGCCATCTTTTTATTCTTTGCCCCTCCAGTGGTTCCTGAAAATAAAGAAAGAAAATCATGAGGTCTCGTATGGTGCTTGACTTGGAATGGGAGTTCCATTCTGTCAAGCTTTTGGGCGATATGTGTAATTTGTACTCCCCAAAACAGTGATGTTTCTTCTGAATGCTCTGGATCTTTAATAAGTTCAGACATTTGCTCTTCCATTTGCTCTGCTTCTTGTTCTATCTTTTCTTCATAGATGAATTTTAAAATTTCCTCGTTCAACTCTTCATCCGTCGTCTGTGAAATGCATGCTCCATAAGTATCTGTCTGAGGATGTAAGATGTTTCTGACATTAGGTCTTCATCCGTCGTCTGTGAAATGCATGCTCTATAAGTATCTGTCTGAGGATGTAAAGATGTTTCTGACATTAGGTCTTCATTCTCTGATACGACTGGAATGGATGGTTCAGGTAGATCTTCATCAAACATCATGGTAAAGCATGCTCCAAGATCTTCATTTTGAGGATTGAAAGTTTGATCCTCTGTTGTTGGTGCAATTGGTACAAATATATCAGCTTCATCCTCGTCAAAGTCAGAATAATAAAAATCAAATCGAGACTTTGTCGGTTCGGGCTCTTGAACTGATACCTCTGGTTGTTGATACTGCTCAGCCTCATCCTCTGTTGAAGTGTCATTATGAACTGATTGGTACTCGAAGGCTTCATCACTGTCATCTGAAACTGGTTCTTGAGGTATGTAGTTTTGGTTTTCTGTTAATTGCCTCGTCTGATCTGTCAATCTCTGAATGAATTCTGATTGTCTCTGAATACTTTCGAGTAGATTCTGGTATGTTTCAAGCATCGTATCCAACTCTTCGTCTCGTTGGTTGAACCAATCTTTGAGCGTGTCAATGATCTGATCTTCTTCTTATGGTTCTGATTGTTGATGAAGATCGTAGGTAGATGGTGGATAAGATGGAAAATATGATGGTTCTTCGTACCTTGAATGATTCCAATAATTCTGCCACTCTGAAAGGTATATACATTGATCGCTCGTGTGGTTACCATCACAAATTACACATCTCCCCATTTCGTTCTGATGAGCAAATGTAGTATTGCTTGATTCTGACATCCAGTGATAGTTGTTGGGCTAGACAACAGGCCTCAGAAAACCGGACTGTTGCTCCCAGATTTGGGGTGTATCTTCTAGTAAAGCTCGTGATCTCTCAATCTCCCAATAATGTTCCATTTTTCAATCACCTAAAAACAAAAGAAAGAAATAAAAATTACAAATAAAAATGAAGAAAATTAGATACAAGTAAATTAGATAGCTTCAAAATTAATAACTCAAGAAAAATAAGTCCCCGGTAACGGCGCCAAAAACTTGACCGGCGTAAACACACACGTATAACGCAAGCGCACGTATCGTTCAAGTAATATAAAAATATCGATCCCACGAGGACTTAATTCCTACTGTTGTTATTAATTATTGATACTATTTATTTACAGGTATCTAATTATAGGGAGAAGAGAATTGATTTATTTTTGGTTGGTTGAATGTGGATTTGCTAATTAAAATAAAAACAGACTCAAAAGAAAATACTAAGGAAAATAAAAGAAAAGACTCAATGATCTAGGGTCGTGACTCCACACAATATTATTAAAAAGATGAATTGACTCTCTTATTTATGTGTAATAAATCAATTTGCTAACCTGGAACACGATGATATGCAAAAGCCTCTTCCGATGGTCAGACGCAAATACCCAGTATAACCCAATTGAACCATATTCATATGTCAACCAAATTACCTGGATTCATTAATATCAAGTTCCAATTGTGGCTACCCCCGCCCCGACAGGTATATGTCTATCCTGTAAGGAAATCTATTAAAGGGTTATCTATCCTCAAGGAAGATCGTAGGCTATTGAATCTAAGGCGGCTGAAACCTAAAATCCCTATGTCTAGTTCATTTTAAGTTTACCATATCAATCTTATTGGTAATCAGACAACAAGAAGCTTTAAGCTTAAGACTCAATAAACAAACTAAAGAATTACCCATAAAAAGAAAATCAATTATTAAGTGTGGATATTGTGTTTCATCACTTCCCTAGAATAAATAAAATGCTGGGGGTTAGAGGATTCACATTTAATATTTCTTATCTAGGAATCTCACTTATTATAATATATAAATTATTTTTTGTTCTGTTTTCTCAGGAATTAATAATATTAAACATTTAAACCAGCCATATAGGGGGTAATCCATTTAGTCCAACTACACTAGCCATATAGGCGGTAATTATCTGTCACATAAAGACCAGCCATATAGGGGGTAAAGTAATTTATATTTAACCCGACCATATATAGGCGGTAATAAAGTCTGACATTAATTAATCCGGTTAAATTATAATTTATAAATTATAATTAAGTGAGATTTACCTAGATAATTATATTAAAGGTTTCACCTTTTACCCCAGCGGAAATTTAACTACAAAACATAAAGTAAATAAATAAAAAGCTGTAATAAAACTAAAACTAAAAATACATAATTTTATTATTACAAAACTAGATGCTTCCTATGAAATCAGGGAAAAAATCCCAAGGAAACACACCAAATGAAGTGAAGATGAGCAGAATTTATAGACATTTTCGGCAACCGGCGTCGCGACGCCAAACAGCCCAGTGTCGCGACGCTGGAACGCATTTACAGTCAATGCGATTTTTGACCACGCGTATTGTCGGCACAATCAGGAAGGCGACACGTGGTGCACGGTAATTGGCTAGTTTTTCGGTCCAATGAAAAGTTAGCACGTGGCACGCGCTTAGGATCGGTCAAATGAGAGGTCGACACGTGGCAACATGTGATTTGTCCAATATTTGGTCCAATAAGAGATTTACACGTGGCACGCGCTTGCTTTGGTCCAATGAGATTTCGACACGTGGCAGCCGGCGTACTTTAGCAGATCTTCTATGATGATGACACGTGGCAGCCGGCGAACGTTAGCAATATCAGTGCATGTTAGCAAGATCCGACGCACGTTAGCAAGTCTAATTTCTTAGATTCTGACACGTGTCCCTCGGCGCACGTTAGCATGTCCAGCGCACTTTAGGCGTCGCGACGCCGAAAATTATGAAAATGCCCCTTTGTCATTTTTCTCTATTTTGGCCCCAAATTGCTTCCAATGCTTTCCAAACTTTATTTATCTGCAAAATAACAATAAAACACATCAAAAAATTCACAAAACCTGAGAAACTAAGCAAAATATTAGGTTAGATGAGTGAGAAATAGTGATATAATTACCACTCATCATTGTACTTCATCAAGTTCAACATGTCTATGATCACCACCTTCAGACAAAAATTCTATTTCTAGAAATTTTGTGAAGCGAGCTACGAACATATTTCGATGCTCGATATCATAGAATAAATATCCTTTCGTATTTGAAGGATATCCAACAAATCTAAACTTCTGCCTTCGAGGCAAAAGCTTATTTTGCTGAGCCATCCTGACGTATACATGACACCCTCAAATCTTAACATAACTAAGATTCAGTTTCCCACCGATACATATCTCATATGGATTCGTAGGAACAACTTTGGAAGGAATCTTATTCAGGAGATGAGCGGCAGTTAAAAGAGCATAACCCTATAAGTAATAGGGCAAATCTATATAACTCAACATCGATCGGACCATATCCAATAAAGTCCAATTTCTCCTCTCTGATACTCCATCGTGCTGCGGAGTGCCCGGAGGAGTATATCGAGTGAGAATCCCATTCTCCTTTAAATAATCAGTGAACTCTCCACTTATATATTCACCACCTCGATCAGATCGAAGACATTTAATATATTGTCCAGTCTGTTTTTCTACTTCATTTCATAATTCTTTGAACTTTTCAAAGATGTTTCATCAGATAAACATAACCGTACCGTGACAGATCATCGCTAAAAGTGATGAAGTATGAAAAAACACTGTGTGTAGTCTGACTCATGAGACCACATACATCAGAATATACGAGTTCCAATAAGTCAGTGGCTCGGTATCCAACACCCGAAAATGGGGCTTTGGTAATTTTACCCGAATACAAGATTCGCAAGTTGGTTAAGGTTCAATGGTGAGATCATGTATCAAACCATTCTTAACCAATTGGGTTAGGCGTTTCACACCTATATGACCTAACTGCATATGCCATAGTTCAGTATTATTTATATCATATTGTTTACGTTTATTAATTACAGTATTAAAGATATTTCATGAGGTACGCAATATGTAATGACCATGATCATTTAATGATCTGAATATTATTATTTTCATATAAATACAAAGAATGATTCTTTATATTTACATTATATCTTTCAGTATCTAATACAAAAAGAGACATAATATTCGCCACACATCCTGGCACAAAATAGCAGTCATTTAATAAAAGTCTCCCATTGGGTAAGGGAATCTCGCATATGCCCACTGCAACCGCATCCAGAGAGTCGCCACTCCCGAATCATAACTGCATCTCCCCAGATATCAGTCATCTACTTCCCGTCAGCACCTACAACATATTGAAATGTGAATAGGACAAGCAGAATCTAAAATCCAATTAGATGTCATAGCTTCACAAGCCAATGAGATATTAATAATAGGAAAAATAAAAGTATCTGATGTCGATGCTCTTTCATTCCTTATTTATGCGAGAAAGTCCGGACAGTTTCTTTTCCAGTGCCCGACTTTCTGGCATTGGTGGCACTTATATTCAGAATCTCTCTTGGGCTTCGCTACCTTAGCCTGCGAAGGAACATTGAAACCTTTCTTCTTCTTTCCTTTTGTCTTCTTCTCCTTTGAATTAGATTGGGAAGAAGCAGAAAGAGAAGTAGGTTTCAGAAGGCGAGTCAGAACTCTCTTCCTTAAATCTTCCTCTACTGTGAGAAGCATCCTATGTAACTCACGGTAAGCGCTGTGAATCCCATTCATGTTGAAGTACATAATGAATTAGCGATATGACGCCAGGAGCGAACCGAGAATGACACTACATCCCAGAGTTTCATTGAGAGAGAAATCTTGGCGCCTCAATTACTCGATCAAATCGATCAAATGAAGCACATGTGGGCACACAGCCTGCCCCTCATCAAGTTTAGAATGGAACAGTTCCATTGAAACTCTATGAACCACGACCTGTTCCTAGTTCATGAACGATTCACGAATTTGTGCCATCATGCTATATGCATCGTGCATCTCAAAGTATTGCTTCTTAAGCTCAGAAGAAAGAGAACTACGTATGAATGATTTAACTCTTAAATCATCATCCTTCCATCTTTGGAAAGTCTCAAATTCTTCAGAAGATGCATATGGAGATATAGCAAGCGATAATAGACCTTCCAAAATATATCCCAGCTTTTTGGAATTGAGGACAATCCTAAAATCTATATCCCAATCCGCAAAGTTCTCAGTGCCTTTTAGTTTATTTGTATCAAGCATACGAGCAAAAGGATTGGTCGGAGGTGCCGTCATCGCAAATCAATCAAATAAACAGTGAATCAACAATTAGCAGATAATCAGATAAAACAGTTTCATATTATATCATAAAGCATTAACTAGATCAGGGATTTTTAATCTAAAAATTCTCCTCCCACCATATCATGCAAAACTGTAATCCCCAAAGAGAATACAAAACATGTGATAATCAAATCATAACATAATAGTGAAATGTGGACCCCATGAATATATTTCAGCTCACAGCTTTGGCACGTTCTCGCCAACGTATATTCATTAGGTAGACAACTCATTGTCATTCACTCAATAGTGATTCTTGTGTTTTCGGTCCTGGTCGTTTCTCGTTGTGACAGCTTTGGTACGTTCACAAGGAGAGGTTGTTGGGTTTCTAAGATGTCCCCAAGATCATATAAAGCATTGAAATCATATGAATACTAAAGTAAGAATGGCAGAATCATACTTACAAAGAACGAATGTTGGATGTGTTGAACACAAAAATTTGCTTCCTTGATGAATTCGGCCAAGCTCATTCTTTGAATTGAAATCCAAGCTCCAAGCTTTGTTGTTGATTCCAAGCTGAACGATTGGTTTCCCTATCACCTTGAATGATTCCTTGAATGTGCTAGCAACTAGAAAATTTTGCAACAAAATCTTCTTCTTCTTCCTCCTTGTTTCGGCCAAAGAAGAAAAATTGGAGAGTAATTTTTTGGTTCAAAACCGTGAGAGGGAGAGAGAGGTGAAAGACTTGTGTTTTGTTTCTAAAACAATTACTCATCAAGTCAACTCCAATATTTGGTATATGCTTTTCTAAAAAGCTAAAACAAATTTGGAGGGAAAATAACATTCAATGCTTCCAACTACTCCCATCACTCAAAAGTGACTAGAAGTCAATCACAAAAAAGTTGACAAGACTTCCATCACTTAAAATGACTAATGATGTGACTCGTGATGTGACTTGTGGGCCCCACTTAAATTCAAAATCTGATTGGGCCCGCAAACACATTCCGGGCTCGGGTTCGTTAATTCCGAATTAACGAATTTTCCGTTGCGACGTAATTAAATCAAATTTAATTAAATAATTCTGCCTAGCAAAATTACTATTCGCGTCGCTCGCGAATTAATTCTAAATTAATTCATTCGCCCGAATTAAAATCCAATTTTAATTCCGCGTCAAAATCTAATTTCGTTTAATCTATCAAATATATTATTTTATCGATTAATTCCAAATTAATCGTTCTCTCTTTTTTCAAATAGTATTTTATCCCAGATAAATTCTCTCCGTAATTAATCCTATATTAATTATGTTCGAATCATACGTCATCGGTGAATCTTCGAGAAGCGACTCATGAGATCCATGGATATGTTGGCAGTAAATCTGGTCGTCGGACTATCCGAACACGTACGTACCTCGTACTACATTTTTACCGATTTACGAGACATGGTTGGCTTATAGTAAAGCACCGTGCCTACCCAATTCTCCAGAAATATTCTTAAAGGAATATATAATCTATGTCAGGCGTAGTATACTTAGTATTGCGTATTTCGATCCAGTATCGGATGTCACATGCAAGGCATGTGGCTGGAATAGTGTATGCCCCGTACGAAGCATATATCGGATCACAAGCAACTAGTCTCTATAATCGGATAATCACTTGTATAAGTATTCAATACTTAAATATATGAGAAATATGCTGTTACGCTTCCATAACACGCACAAGTGCAATACTAGTCTATTCCGCATTATCGATGTGCAGTATCGATAATACTACGACTAGGGATAATTAATGATTAAACCTTTATGGATTGATATTGTCTCATATCTTATAATCCAGAACTAATCATAAGGACTTTTATCATTTATATATTTAAGTAATCAAATTCAAAAATGATAAAATACAATTTCCATTGTCACATAGTTAATTTGTACAAAAACCACAATGTCTTTTACAAATAGTGACGCTATGGGTCATAATTGTCCAACAATCTCCCACTTGGCCTATAGTCATTCACTCAAGAATCTAACACCTGAACTATGTACATGTCGCTCAAACTTTTACTGAGGAATAGCTTTTGTCAGCGGATCTGCAATGTTGTCCTCTGATGCGATCTTCTCGATCTTCACATCGCCACGATGTATGAGCTCACGAATCAGATAGAAACGTCGAAGAACATGCTTGGATCGTTGATGAGACCACGGTTCCTTAGCCTGCGTTATAGCCCCGTTATTGTCACAATACAATGGAACGGGCTCAGCTGCTAACGGAACTACTCCTAATCCAATTAGGAATTTACGGATCCAAACTGCCTCTTTTGCTGCTTCAGCTGCAGCAATATACTCTGCTTCTATTGTTGAATCGGCAACAGTCTATTGCTTGGAAGATTTCCAGCTTACTGCTCCGTTATTCAAAGAAAATATGTACCCGGATTACGACTTGCAGTCGTCTTTATCGGTTTGGAAACTTGCATCGGTATACCCAGTTACCTCAAGTTCTCCATCTCCATAGATTAAGAAACCATCCTTAGTTCGTCTAAGATACTTTAGGATATTCTTAACCGCCATCCAGTGACCATCACCTGGATCGGCCTGATAGCGACTACATATGCTCAAAGCATACGAGACATCAGGCCGTGTACATATCATGGCATACATGATCGATCTGACTGCCGAGGCGAATGGTATCAGACTCATGTTGTCTCTCTCATCTTAAGTTTTAGGACACATGTCCTTAGATAGAGTGACGCCAGGTGACACTGGCAACAGTCCCATTTTTGACTGATCCATGTTGAATCTCTTCAACACTTTGTCAATGTACGTGCTCTGGGAGAGTCCAAGCAGCTTTCTAGATCTATCCTGGTAGATCTTTATTCATAGAATAAAGGCTGCTTCTCCCAGATCCTTCATGGAGAATTTTAATGAAAGCCAAGCTTTCACCGATGTTAACATGGGAATGTCATTGCCAATAAGCGATACATCATCAACGTAAAGGACAATGAATGTCAGTGCGCTCCCACTAACCTTCTTATATACACAAGGATCATCCTTGTTTTAAACGAAATCATATTCTTTTATGATCTCATCAAAACGTTGATTCCAAGAACGCGATGTTTGCTTCAATCCATAAATGGATCGATTTAACTTACAAACCTTGTTTGCAAGTCTTGGTACGACAAAACCGTCATGTTGTTGCATATAAACATCCTCCAAAAAGTTTTCGTTAAGGAAAGTGGTTTTGACGTCCATCTGCCATATCTCATAATCGAAATATGCAACTATAGCAAGCATTATCCTAATGGATTTAACCATGGCAATGGGTGAAAAAGTTTCGTCGTAATCGACACCATGTCGTTGAAGATACCCTTTCGCTACAAGTCTAGCTTTGTACGTTTGTACGTTTCCATCCATGTCAGTCTTCCTCTTGAAGACCCATTTGCAAGCAATAGGCTTTACGCCTTCTGGTGCATCATCCAGTGTCCAAACTTGGTTGGTGTACATGGAATCTATTTCGGAATTCATGGAATCTTGCCATAAACCGGAGTCGATACCTTGTATCGCTTCCTCATACGTATCCGGCTCGTCTTCCTCAATAAGATTAATATCCACATGAGGTGAGACCAGAAACCCATAATTCTCAGGTTGTTTTCTGACTCTCTTCGACCTACACGGTTCTTGTGTATTCGAAGATTGTGGTACAGTCTCATCCCTGATGGACTGTTCATGTTCCGTTAAGGATTCTGTGCCAGGAACAGTAACACTCTGATTTTCATCGAGTTCTACTTTCCTCCCACTGATCACTGCATCTAGGAATTCCTTCTCAAGGAAACCACATGTAGAGCAACAAATATTTTGTTCTCTTGTGGGTGATAGAAGTAATATCCTTTGGTTTCCCTATGATATCCTACAAATAGGCATTTATCCGATTTGGGTTCAAGTTTGGTACCTTCCAAACGTTTGACGTATGCCCATCAACCCCAAATCTTCAGGAATGAGAAACCCGGTTTCTTTCCTGTCCATATCTCATATGGAGTCTGTTGAACAGACTTTGATGGAACCTTATTCAAAATAAGTGTTGCACTGTTCAATGCATATCCCCAGAAGGAAATAGGTAGCTATGTGCGACTCATCATAGACCTTACCATGTCTAACAAAGTTTGGTTTCTCTGTTCGGACACACCGTTTAATTACGGTGTTCCTGGAGGAGTCCACTGTGAAAGAATACCATATTCTTTCAAGTAATCAAGAAACTCATTGCTTAAGTATTCGCCACCATGGTCCGACCGTAATGTCTTAATATTTTTGCCGATCTGTTTTTCTACTTCGTGTCGAAACTCTTTGAATTTCTCAAAGGTTTCTGACTTGTGTCTCATAAGATACACATAACCATAACGCGATGCATCATCCGTAAAGGTTACGAAGTATTCATATCCACCTCTAGCCTGGCTAGACATGGGCCCACATACGTCACTATGAACGAGGGCTAACAGTTCGGTGGCACGTGCACCTTTACCGCTAAAATGTGACTTAGGCATTTTGCCTAATAAACAAGATTCGCAGATGTCATATGAATTTGGATCAAATCCGTCCAAGTACCCACTCTTCGAAAGTGTGGATATACGAGTCTTGTTAATGTATCCCAAATGACAATGCCACATATAAGTTTATCTTTGTTACTTAGTTTAAGCCTTTTGTTTGTTACATAATATGTTTGAGATTGATTTATATTCAAAATATAAAGACCATTATTTACATCAGCAGTGCAAATTTCTATATCATTTTTATACATAAAACACCCAGTGTTACTAAATACAAAAGCATACCCACATTGGGCTAACATAGATACAGAAATAATATTCTTAGTCAAACTAGGTACATAATAACAGTCTGTAAGTTTACGTACATGCCCCGAGGGCAGTTCCAAAACAAAAGTGCCAACGTCCAAAACGGCAACTCGTGTCCTATTTCCAACGCGGAGGTCAATCTCTCCTAAGGCCAGTCTCCTGCTAATCTGCAGATCATGCACATCAGTACATATATGAGTACCACAACTAGAATAAAAAATCCAATTTTTAAAACTAGTAGTAGACATGTTTATTTATATAACAAACATACCTGAAGCCGGTGTCTTGCCCGCTTTGATTTCCTTCATGTGTGCCTTGTACTCGCGGCAGTCACGCTTCCAGTGACCCCGTTTGCCGCACTGCAGACATACATCTTGGGATTTGTCCTTACCCTTCCCAGAAGGTTTTGACGATTTGGCCTTGCCTTTCTTCTTCTTCTTATTCTTTACACTCCAGTCGCCTTGGGCCAAGCCCTTGGAGTCTGAGATGTTGAAGCGAAATGCGCCTCGCGCTTCTTGCCCTTTATGAGCTCTTTTTCTGCTTCGCGCAGTGTGGACATCAACTCTCCAATAGTTTGGTCTTGGTTCAACATATTGTAGTTCATGATGAACCCACTCCAAGTGTCTGGCAGAGACTGCAAAATCAAATCTATAGAAGTCTCAGCCTCAAAGACGATGCCCATCTGTCCCAGCTGCTCAATGTCAGCAATCATCTGTGACACATGGTGCTCAACAGACGTACCCTCTAACATGCGAGCGCGGAAGAGCTTCTTCTACAACTCATATCTTTGCGATCTAAGATTAGATCGGTGAAGATAATAAAACTTCGCCATCATCTGATAGGGATCCAATCCCTTATTTTGACGATGGAATTTTTGAGTCATAGCAGCAACATTATAGATTGAGCAGTGAAGTTGTCATCGCTATGAGTCTTCCAAAGCTCTAGCTCAACTATCTGATCAGATCTAGGCTTACGCCCAAGAGTTCTCTCTATAGTGTAGAGCAACTTCTCGGATCCCAGGACAATCCTGAGATTCATGTCCCAATCTTGAAAGTTTGTGCCATTAAAGACATTATCGCCCATGACAATATCCCTAATGCTTAACTTTCCTGTCATCTTAATCGTAATAGTCCAACTATTCGATTAACGATGTATGGGTACAGTCTAACTGTTACAAGAAAAATAATAAAATATTAGTCCAACTAATAAATATAATTGACGAAATAATTTGAAAGCGCGTAAAGCTAAGTATTTGAACGAAATTACAAATTCAATATTAGCCTCCCACTATTTTTCGGAGAGCCTCTAACACTCTGTTGAGTACTCGGGAAACCTAGTTTCCTAGTGGGCTAGGATCCCGTTAAATAACACACAACCTTGACTTTGGCCAACAAGGTGTATGATATTTAACTAGGTAGATCTCTAAGATCAATTGGATCTCATCCAATTCCTAGATCCGGTAGGTGGACCTCCAAGTCCGAAACATATATATAATATATATGCCAATATATCTAATATATTTTTCTAACATTTTCCTCTGAATCAACTAAGCCTTAGCTTTGGCACAACAAGCTTAATGATTCCAGTTAAGCGAAACCCATTGACTTTGGAAAGCTTCGTAATCGATGTCGATGGACAAGAAGTGATCTTGACTTTGGCCAATAAATCACAACTTGGATAAGACATACGATATGGAACAAAGCCTTCATGATTCAAACACATCCGCGATGGACAAAGGTCTTGACTTTGGCCAACAAACCAGTGTCAATCTTGGATCTTGAGTAAGAATCACTCAATGGAAGGAAAACGCTTAATATTTGTTGAGGGTTTTTCGCGTAAATTGGCAACCAATTTATTATCTTTGTTAGTTCTCATCATACGCCTTTAAGCATGCATTCTAAAAGCATAATAAGGCGCGGTAAATAAAATTAATAATGATATGTGGATGGATATCTCACAAATTATTCCTAGAAAAAATCACTCCATTTCCTCTCCCTGGCTAACACTATTCTGACTTCTACCCAATTACATAATACAATTAAAGAAACCTCATTAACATTGAGGGGAATTAGGTGAGAAGAGAATTATAACGAATCGAGAGATAAGACTGGACACGCAGGTCCAATTTAATAAATTCTAAATTTACAATAATTTCCAAAATTGCCCTTTCCCTTCTAATATCCATCCGATATACATTATTCATTCAACACATCCATGTATTCACACAAAGCATGTTATTCAATCAATCTAATCCAATTAATTAATCTTTGAATAAAGTGATCATCTAATGTTCAAACAACGATTTGATTTGCGCGAGTCCAACTACTTTAAGAATAAGTACTCAAAGTACGAATTCTTGAATTATATCGAACTACAACTTAAATCTAATTTAATTCGTATTCAATACTAATTCTATATTTAATTCCAAATTAAATAATTACATTTTTAATGCGCCTTTACGACTTAGATTCCAAATGTCATTTAATTAAAGTCCAATGGGCTTTCAATTAATTTCTTAAGGCATGGACTTTGGTCAATATGGGTCAAACCCAAATACCAAAGCCCAATTAAGGAATCATCATATTTGCCAAGAAACCAATTTTGGCCCATTAGGCCCAATTAAACATAAAATGCCCATTTTTCATATTTGGATCCAATCCAATTGACCTAAACCAACCTGGCCCAACCAAGTCCATTAGGCCCAAATACAACATTATAAGCCCAATTTTAAATTAAGCCCAACTAATTAAATTTTAATATTCCAAATATCATGATTTAATTAATTAAAGTATTTAACCATGATTAACTATTTAAATTAACATTTCCAAAATACTAATCTAATCAATTAATCATGCTTATTCATCATCAATAGATGTCCAACATTATTGAAATAAAAAATCATCTCAATCCATGCTTTGAAGTTCACGACATTTGTAGGGATTTTATATCCGATTCGGTTTCAATCCGATTGAATCTCAAATCAATATTTCTCAAGTCTTTAAACTCATCCAATGATCAAAAGAATAAAAAATACCATGACTTTATGGGAGCATATACATTTGGCCAAGCCTAGCAAATTTGGGAAAATTAATCCAATTAATTTTTCTTCAAATTGATCAAGCATAACTCCAAGTCATAATACATACAAGCATACTCAAACAAACAATTTGATTAAAACATGCTCAAATCAAAAATACCCAAATTTTAGTATATAAACCCTAATCAAATTTCATGCTCAATAAGGCTCTTGATACCATTGTTGGGTTTCTAAGATGTCCCCAAGATCATATAAAGTATTGAAATCATGTGAATACTAAAGTAAGAATGGCGGAATCATACTTACAAAGAACGAATGTTGAATGCGTTGAACACAAAAATTTGCTTCCCTGATGAATTCGACCAAGCTCCTTCTTTGAATTGAAATCCAAGCTCCAAGCTTTGTTGTTGATTCCAAGATGAACGATTGGTTTCCCTATCACCTTGAATGATTCCTTGAATGTGCTAGAAACTAGAAAATTTTGCAACAAAATCTTTTTCTTCTTCCTCCTTGTTTCGGCCAAGAAGAAAAATTGGAGAGAGTAATTTTTTTGGTTCAAAACCGTGAGAGGGGGAGAGAGGTGAAAGACTTGTGTTTTGTTTCTAAAACAATTACTCATCAAGTCAACTCCAATATTTGGTATATGCTTTTCTAAAAAGCTTAAACAAATTTGGAGGGAAAATAGCATTCAATGCTTCCAACTACTCTCATCACTCAAAAGTGACTATAAGTCAATCACAAAAAAGTTGACAAGACTTCCATCACTTAAAGTGACTAATGATGTGACTCGTGATGTGACTTGTGGGCCCCACTTAAATTCAAAATCCGATTGGGCCCGCAAACACATTCTGGGCTCGGGTTCGTTAATTCTGAATTAATGAATTTTCCGTTGCGACGTAATTAAATCAAATTTAATTAAATAATTATGCCTAGCAAAATTACTATTCACGTCGCTCGCGAATTAATTCTAAATTAATTCGTTCGCCCGAATTAAAATCCAATTTTAATTCCGCGTCGAAATCTAATTTCTTTTAATTTATCGAATATATTATTTTATCGATTAATTCCAAATTAATCGTTCTCTCTTTTTTCAAATAGTATTTTATCCCAGATAAATTCTCTCTGTAATTAATCCTAGATTAATTATGTTCGAATCATACGTCATCGGTGAATCTTTGGGAAGCGACCCATGAGATCCCTGGATATGTTGGCAGTAAATCCGGTCGTCGGACTATTCGAACACGTGCGTACCTCGTACTACATTTTTACCGATTTACGAGACATGGTTGGCTTCTAGCAAAGCACTGTGCCTACCCAATTCTCCAGAAATATTCTTAAAGGAATATATAATCTATGTCAGGCGTAGTATACTTAGTATTGCATATTTTGATCCAGTATCGGATGTCACATGCAAGGCCTGGGGCTGGAATAGTGTCTACCCCGTACGAAGCATATATCGGATCACAAGCAACTAGTCTCTATAATCGGATAATCATGATCTTGTCATATTATCCCGATGGTTGCAACCAATTAGAGTACTAGTTCTGTATCCCTGCGTGATCATCATCTCCATATAACTGAAGTGATACTTCCGTCTTGACATCACACTCAATACACTACGATTCTCAATAAACCCAGAAGAGGCGTACACATAACCTGTTAAAGTCCTGGACGACCAAAACCAAAGTATATTGATTGTCGCAAGTACTAGCGATGCAAGTCTCAGGTTAAGACCAAATACACCTACCCTGATGCGGATTCCCATAGACACATAGTCATACTACCAATGAGATTCTGCGGGGTCTATCCAGAGCGAAGCTGTTTCCGTACCATCGGTAAACACAACCTCCTATCGCGCTTGCATAAGTATCCAATACTTAAATATATGAGAACTATGCTGTTACGCTTCCATAACACGCACAAGTGCAATACTAGTCTATTCTGCATTATCGATGTCCAGTCTCGATAATACTACGACTATGGATATTTAATGATTAAACCTTTATGGATTGATATTGTCTCATATCTTATAATCCGGAACTAATCATAGAGACTTTTATCATTTATATATTTAAGTAATCAAATTACAAAATGATAAAATGCAATTTCCATTGTCACATAGTTAATTTGTACAAAAACCACAATGTCTTTTACAAATAGTGACGCTATGGGTCATAATTGTCCAACAAGCGTACCAAGATTAAACTTGCCAATGATAAATTCAAGATACTTGCGAAATCCTGACGGCTTTGGCACATTCAGTATTCCGCTTTCGCTTGAATTCACCTAATATCAAATATATCTGGTACAGATAAATTTCTACCGGCCATATCCTCATAGCTTTTGCATGTTCTCAGATATAGTAGCAGAATATTTATCGATAAGCGGTATTGATAAGACATACCAATTAATATGTATCAAATACATATTAAATTAAAAAACCTTATTTTCAAACAGGATTTTTCCACAAAAAATGCTTTTACTTTATTTAATCAAATTAAATAATCACATGCATGCATAAAGTAAAGATTAAATTAATCATTGAATTTTAAAGGTATAATCATATCGGGTGTCCAGAATCAGACTCGCTTTGATAACATTTTTGTTGGGGTTTTATATATAGGGAATTACCAATACTTAAAATCTGAAATTTTAACCCAAGAAATCATATTTCCTTTAATTGCCGAATTGCCCCCAAATTTTACAATTTGATCATTTTGGTCCTTAAATAGTCAATTACATATTTAATTGATTCCAAATCAATCCAAAAATGATTTATATATGTTAATACATGAAAATACAATTTCCAACACAAATCCCCAAATTTTTGGAAATTGCCGAGAGCACCCAGAATTTTCCAGGATTTGCAATTTGGTCTTTTTTAGTTCAAAACATGTCAAGGTCAAATCCAATCAATCCCAAATTTAATATACATCATATATACATCAAGTTACATCACATATATGAAAAGCCCAAAATTTGGAAGGGTTCTGAACCCTAATTTTACAATTTCCACAAATTGACAAATTAAACTAAATTAAACAAATTCAACAATTTAATACAATCCTTACCACACCAATCAAGTCTCTGTAGGAAACGACTTTTCTTAGCGCGGCGAAAGTTGCTTGTGGTGGTACTGGGTCCGGTATGGATCTTTAAAATTTTCTTTACCTTCTCTCTTTGTTGTAGTAGCCGAAATCAATCCTTTGGTGTCCAACGCTTGGATCAACCACTCGATCTTCCAAACTACGACACGAAACCAACAACCAAAGTGTGGGCTTCACTCATAAAGATTAAACCTATAAAGTATTTAGAGATTTAGGATGTCACAATGGTGTTTGGCTCTTTGGAATTTCAAACACTCTCACAACACTTGGGAATGTTTGAACTCTCTCTATTTTCTCTCAAATCATTCTCACAACACTTGTGTGAATGTTTGCAAAATGTTAACCTTAGAAGTGAGAGAAACGGTAGAGATTATATTCTCTTACACAAGCCAACTTACCTTGTCATTAAGCATATAATGATTTCTTGCAATGGCCAACACAAAAATGTGAATGCCATACCAAAGCATAAGAAATGATAAGTTAAAGACAAGGACTTTGTCATTAAGCATTCAATGCTTTCTTTCAATGGCAAACACATAAATGTGGAGGCCATACCAAAACATAAAAGGCATTAGCTAATGACAAATATATTAGGTGTATCCAAGCCACCTAATAGACATAATTGCTTGGATGACATGGTAAGCCATATGGCTTTGTCTCCAATAGTAAATAAAAATCAATATCTTAATAATGATTTATTTACCTTCAATTATGTTGTAGTAATTATCTCATAATTATTACTAACTTGATTATCTCATAATCAAGACTTGATTATCTCATAATCAAAGAATTCAAGAAAACATTAAGTTAAACTAATTTAACATAGTTTTCATTTGTGACAATAAATATTAATAATCTCATTAATAATATATAAATAAATATAATGTGAGCAAATAATTAGATAATCTAATTATATTAGGTTTGCTACAAATAATCGAGCTAGAACAAGAACCAAATGGACCTATGGTTTCGAGCTCTAATAATTCTGAAATATTAATTAATCTCTTTAATCAATATTATGAATTATTAACTCCGCGTTATTCCACTAAAAACTCAAAGTTGAACTCTCATTACCGTAGATGGATTAAATAAAATCGAATAACTTCGATGTCCATCGATATAGTCATTACATATGGATATAGCCCTTCACGAATATCTCATAAATAGAGCTGAGTCATAAGTCCGTTAAAGCCCTCTAAATATTTTGTCTCTTAAGTACCATTGAATCTATAATGAATAATTAATTCAAAACAATTATGAATATAAAACTTTCTATTCGCAATAGAAAATTTGAGCACTCAAATTGTTCAAGTCCCGAATCAACTCTTAAAAGAGATATTCATCTGCTTCTCGTAAGAATGAGTGAATTACATATCTATGTAAAATATTCCCAACTACACACCAAATCATATCCCCAAAATACGTAGTTATTGGCTGGGAATGCAACACCAACCTCACCATAGTAAATCAAAGGACATAGCATGTCATGTAGGAGTTCATAGTACACTTAGGATTAAGATCGAATCCATATATGACCATCTATTAGATAAAATGAATTTCTTCGGTTAACGGATATTAAAAGAAATTCGTATGTATCTGAGTCCAGTCCTATATGATCTCATCATACAAGGTGCCTCCATTCCCATGTCACTACATGAATGATCCCGGATCAAAGTCGTCATATAAGTATAGAATGGACCGCATCTATAGATAAACCACAAATAAAGTACCCTATTTGTTTGCTCTCTATGGACTATTTAGATTACTAACTCTAGACTTAAATTCTCTCGTGCATCAACCATACACTAAGTCTAAAGTTACAAGAGTAATCAAGGTAAACAAGACAATTGGACAATATGCGATATAAATCAAACATCTTTGATAAAATGAATAATGCATTTATTATTATTATTGCAATAATCAATTCCGTTTACAATACATGAAGCTCTAGGACATAAATCCCAACAATCTCTCACTTGGACTAGAGCAAATGGAACATGTCATGTAATCCTAAACCCTTTAGGCGACCTTCAAATACTTTAGCCGATAAGGTATTTGTAAACGGATCAGCCAGATTGTCTGCGGATGGAAGTGATATTCCTCCAAATTCTCTACACTATCTCCCTGATGAAGTGATATTTCCTCTCAATATGCTTACCCCTCTTGTGGCTTCTTGGTTCTTTGGAGTTCGCCACTGCACGACTATTATCGTAATAAAGTGTGAGTGGTTTATCCATATCTGGAATAACTTCCAGATCTGCCAAGAACTTACGGAGCCAGACTGCTTCCTTAGCTGCTTCACAAGATGCTACATATTCAGCCTCCTTGGTGGTGTCAGCAATACAAGATTACTTTATGCTCCTCCATACTATAGCCCCACCACCTAGGGTGAACACTGATCCAGATGTTGATTTCCTAGAATTGACATCCGTCTGAAAATCAGAGTCAGTATATCCTCTCAGAATCATATCCTGACTTATATATACAAGCATATAATTTCTCGTTCTCCGAAGATACTTGAGAATATGTTTCACCGCTACCCAATGATCTAATCCTGGGTTGGATTGAAACCTATTGACTACTCCCACTGCAAAACAGATGTCTGGTCTCGTGCATAACATAACATACATAAGACTTCCAACTGCTGAAGCATATGGTATATGTCTCATCTCTTCAACTCCTTGAGGTGTCTTACGAGACTGTTCCTTAGATAAATGAATTCCATGCCTGAAAGGTAAATTACCTTTCTTGGAATTCAACATACCAAATCGCACAAGAATCTTGTCGATGTAGGTTGCTTGAGACATTACTAACATTCATTTCTTGCGATCCTGAATGATCTGGATCCCAAGTACATAAATTGCCTCTCCCAAATCTTTCATTTGGAATTGGTTAGCTAGCCAGATTTTCACATCCGATAATATATTTACATCATTCGCAATGAGTAAAATATCATCGACGTATAACACAAGGAAAAATACATTCCAATCAATGATGCACTTGTAGACACAAGGCTCATCGATATTCTGCTCAAAGTTATAATACTTGATCGTAGTATCAAACCTTATGTTTCAACATCTAGATGCTTGCTTAAGTCTATAAATGGACCTTTGCAACTTGCAAACCTTTTGCTCTTGACCTTGGGTAATGAACCCCTCTGGTTGTACCATATAGATACTCTCATCAAGATTGATATTCAAGAATACAATCTTGACGTCCATTTGCCAAATCTCATAGTCATAATATGCGACAATGGAAAGAAAAATCCTGATGGATTTAAGCATAGCTACTGGCGAGAAAGTTTTTTCATAGTCAACTCTCTCCTTTTGGGTATAACCCTTTGCCACTAGTCTAGCCTTGAAAGTCTGTACTTTCCCATCTATTTCTCTTTTTCTCTTGTAGATCCACTTGAAACCTATGGGTTTTACTCTATCAGGTTGGTCTACAAGTTACCAGACTAAGTTGGAGTATATAGACTCCATCTCGAGGTTCATGGCTTTGAGTCATTCCTCTTTATCAGTATCTACCATTGCACTATGATATGTTAAGGGATCATTTATACCATCACAAGATGCAAGAATTTGCACCTCACCATTTCCTAGATAGTGCTCAGGTTGTCTTACAACCCTCCCACTACGTCTAGGTGGTATGATATCGTAATAAACTTGCATCTAACTTTCATATGTTGAAGGTGTAATGTCTTTGTCAACATTTGACAATGGTGTACTGGTCGTACCAGCAAGTAACTCCTCAAGTAACATTTTACTTCGAGGTTTGAACTCTATCATATAGTCCTCCTCAAGGAATGTAGCATTTGTCGACACGAATACTTTATTATCTTCTGGACTATAAAAGAATCCACCCCTATTTTCCTTAGGATAACCTACAAATAGGTACACCTGTGAACGTGGTTCCAACATAGTAGTATTGTTCTTTAGCACATGTGCCAGACACCCCCATATGAGGAAATATCGCAAACTAGTTTTACGACCATTCCACGACTCTAAGGGAGTCTTAGGAACAGACTAAGAAGGAACTACATTCATGATATACATTGCAGTTTGCAATGCATAACCCGAGAATGAACTAGGTAGAGTGCTATAACTAAACATTGATCTCATCATGTCTAGTAGGGTCCGATTTCTCCTTTCTACAACACCATTTTGTTGTGGTGTTCCAAGTGTTGTGAGCTGTGAAACAATTCCATGCTCAACTAAGAATTCCTCGAAATCTCTATCAAGGTATTCTCCACCCCGATCTGATCGCAGAATTTTGATGCTTTTACCTAACTGGTTCTCAACCTCAGCACGATACTCTTTGAACTTTTCAAATGTATCTGACTTGTGCTGAATTAGGTAAATATACCCATATCTGGAATAATCGTCAATGAAAGTGACGAAGTATTCAAAACCACCTCGGGCTTTTACATTCATCGGTCTGTAAACGTCTGAATGTATTAGCTCAATTGTTTCTTTGGCTCTTATCTCTTTTCCAGTAAAAGGTCTCTTAGTCAGTTTGCCTTCTAGACAAGATTCATAGACAAGTAAAGTACCGAGTTTTAACTGATTTAAAACTTCGTTCTTAATTAGTCTATCTATTTGGTCAAGGTTAATGTGACCAAGTCTAAGGTTCCATAAATAGGTATCATTATGAGAAATCTTTTTCCGTTTAGTTTTAGATCTTTCAATCTTAAATATTTTAGTATTAAATAGTGATTCATGCATTAACGGCCTTAATACATATAGATTATTTTTGGAGTTTCATGTGCATACCTTTAATCCATTTCTACTAATAATAACTGACTTATTATTAAATGAAATAGAAAAACCACATTCCATAAGTTTTTTTACAGAAATCAAATTGCTACGAAAACCAGGAATATATAGCACACCATTTAAACAAAAATAACTATTATTAAAGTTTAACTTGGAATCTCCCACTGCTTTTCCTGAAATAGCACCCCCTGTCCCAACTCTCATGGTAAAGCTACCTTCAGCAAGGTCCCTCCATGAGTCAAGTAGCTGCAAAGAACAACAAACATGATTAGTGGCACCAGAATCAACAATCCATATGGATTTATCATCCTCCACCAAAAGAGACTCAATGACAAGTAAATTGTATTTACCTGTATTCTTCTTCTCTTTAAGCTCTGCAAGGTATTTCAGACAATTCCTTTTCCAATGCCCTTGTTGTTCACAATGGAAATATTTTCCTTTGGCATTAGTTCATTTGGAGTTTTTGTTGTTCTTCTTTTTCATTGGTTTTTCCTTTGTCTTCTTCTTCTTCTTCTTTGCATATTTAGAAGATTCGGCAATATTTGCCTCAGCATTGGACCTACGAGGACTGTTCATAAATGACTCGTAATTGGTGAGCTCATTCAGCAGTTCAGTCAACGTAAAAGTCAACTTATTCATAGAACAGTTGCTTTTAAACTGCAGGAAACTATTCGGAAGGGTTTCTATGATCATTGTCACCTGGCTTTGCACATTAATACGTACACCATGGGTTTCAGCCATATTAAGATGAGACATCATTCTTAACACATGGTCTCGAACTGATGTGCCTTCCTTCATTCTAACGGTCAATACAGATACTATTGCCTCATGTTATTGCCGGTCTGAAGGTTTCCCAAACATGTTCTATAATGAGTGCATAATCATTGATGTTGTCGCCATAGGCTCATGTTGTGTAGCAAGAACCTCATACATAGATGCTATCAAATAGCTATGGGCTTTCTCATCAGCTTTAATCCAATTATTATAGGCATTTCGTGCAGCTCTGCCAGCATTTGGTGCTGGCTCAGGAGGACATTCCTCCATGAGGACAAATTTAAGGTCTTCGCAGACCAATATAGCATTCATGTCACTTTTCCATTTAACATAATTATCCCCAGTTAATTTTTCTTGTTGTTTGAGAATGGAGATTATTGCAGATGCCATGGCTGAAAAAACAATAAACACGCATTCAACATTCATTCGTCGCATATTAAAATTGTCAAACATTTATGCATATAATTAAACATGATGCATGATCAATGTATAATGAATTAGAAACCAAAAAGAATTATTATGCCACAGTTTTCTATCATCCCACAAATAAGTGCCGCCGTAGGGTAGGTCAAGTATTCGCATGATAGACTGAGACATTCTCAATTGATTAATATATTTGAAATAACTCTTATTCCTATATTAATCAACTACCATTATTTTGATCAAGGAAGCTTTGATTAACAATTTAATCATTCCTTTGTGAATGTGACCCATTATTTCGGAACCATTGGACTAGACTAGTGAAGTGTCGTCGTAGGGTAGGTCAAATCACCAAATACATCTAGAGTCCTTATCCTTTCGGAATTCAAACCTGATATTGACCCAAAAATGACATCATTCGTAAGGGGACGAAAGCAAATCTGTCTCGAGGCGCCTATTGAATCTCACATTTATGGATAATAATGGAGATCGCGTGATCTATTGTGGTATACCAATCTCCCACTCACTATTAAAAAGTGTAAGGTTTTTATCTCGCTAGTATTTTATGAATCTTAGATTATGCTCGGCTAAATTCATAACCTTAATTAATACTAGTTGATGATTTAGTGATCTAACCAATTTTAACTCTTAAAATTTTATTCACTAATACCGATTAGTCTCTACTAACCAATTAACTTAATTAATTAAGTTGATCTAACCAAAAATGACATCATTCGTAAGGGGACGAAAGCAAATCTGTCTCGAGGCGCCTATTGAATCTCACATTTATGGATAATAATGGAGATCGCGTGATCTATTGTGGTATACCAATCTCCCACTCACTATTAAAAAGTGTAAGGTTTTTATCTCGCTAGTATTTTATGAATCTTAGATTATGCTCGGCTAAATTCATAACCTTAATTAATACTAGTTGATGATTTAGTGATCTAACCAATTTTAACTCTTAAAATTTTATTCACTAATACCGATTAGTCTCTACTAACCAATTAACTTAATTAAACTAATTTAATCAAGTTTTTATAGTGATCTAATCAATTTTAACTCTTAAATTATTAGTCCATTTATAGGTTTTAAAATTTAGAATTCAACGAACAGACCAAATATCATTAAACCATTTAATCGATAAAAGCACATTATTTATTCCAAAGGTACATGGTATTGTATCTCGAGTGAATACCATATTACCGTCCATTCGGAACTGGCTATGGAATTTATGTCCGGGTTTCCATCCGATATACCAAGGAAAATAATGTACTCATAAGGTCCATTTGTTTCTAAAACTTGAATTTGCAATTTTTAAATCGTTAAACCAATTAATCTGTTTGCATGCATATCATATTCTTATTTAACTTTTAAATTACATAAAATCATATTTTATGACTAGAATATCATGCATATCTACATGTTATGGCATGTAAAAATGCAAGAGTAGGCACCTTAGGCTATATGATATGTTAATAAATGATTTAAAACATATATATATTCCCAGGTCTGGGCTGAAAATGTTTGTGTGGCGTTTGACGGGCGTTTGAACATTTTCAGGCAGTAGAGTTTCGTTCGTGTTGCATTCGAATGCCTGTATGAACATTAGAACTTCATTTACTCCGTTCCGGAGCTTCCGGACTCCGTTTTGGTCCCCTATTTTTTTCTATGGACTCGTAACAGAATGTTGTTTTACATACATCCATAAATTGCATTAACCGGGCTCTTATTTTTTTTTATACTAATCTAATTAGTACAATAAATCCAAGGCATCCCTTAGTCTTCAAATCTTATTCCATGGAGTGTTGTTGAGTTCTTCGCGAAATTTATCCGTCAAAAGTCCTTCGTGGCATCGGCTCCTCCAAGTTACAAATTGGGTTACATAATGAACTTATTACAAAGGAAATGAACTTACAACACTTGAAAAATATGACCTTATGGTCTTACATTCCCAATACTAAAAATAAGAGCCGGAAAAATTAACGATCAACGCAATACGTTCATCACATGAATCAAAGTAAACATTCATCACATGAACATTAAAACCCATTCATCTCATGAATCTAATTGCGCCTACTCATCACAATATGCATTCTAATAATCTATATCGCATATAGATTATTAAAACTTGAAACTTTAAAGGAGAAGGGTTAAAAACACTTTTCAACCTTAAGCTCTGATACCAATTGTAGGAAACGACTTTCCTTAGCGCAGCGGAAGTTGCTTGTGGTGGCACCGGGTCCAGTATGGATCTTTAAAATTTTCTTTGCCTTCTCCATTTGTTGTAGTAGCCAAAATCAATCATTTGGTGTCCAACACTTGGATCAACCACTCGATCTTCCAAACTATGACACGAAATCAACAAACTGAAGTGTGGGCTTCACTCACAAAGATTAAACCTCTAAACTATTTAGAGATTTAGGATTTCACAATGGTGTTTGGCTCTTTGGAATTTCAAACACTCTCACAACACTTGTGAATGTTTGAACTCTCTCTATTTTTTCTCAAATCATTCTCACAACACTTGTGTGAATGTTTAGAAAATGTTAACCTTAGAAGTGAGAGAAATGGTAGAGATTATATTCTCTTACACAAGCCAACTAACCTTGTCATTAAGCATCTAATGCTTTCTTGCAATGACCAACACAAAAATGTGAATGTCATACCAAAGCATAAGAAATGATAAGTTAAAGACAATGACTTTGTCATTAAACATTCAATGCTTTCTTTCAATGGCAAACGCATAAATGTGGAGGCCATACCAAAGCATAAAATGCATTAGCTAATAACAAATATATTAGGTGTATCCAAGCCACCTAATAGACATAATTGCTTGGATGACATGGTAAGCCATATGGCTTTGTCTCCAATGATAAATAAAAATTAATATCTTAATAATGATTTATTTACCTTCAATTATGTTGAAGTAATTATCTCATAATTATTACTAACTTGATTATCTCATAATCAAGACTTGATTATCTCATAATCAAAGAATTCAAGAAAACATTAAGTTAAACTAATTTAACATAGTTTTCATTTGTGACAATAAATATTATCAATATCATTAATAATATATAAATAAATATAATGTGAGCATATAATTAGCAATCTAATTATATTAGGTTTGCTACAGTTAATCGAGCTAGAACATGGACCAAATGGACCTACGGTTCCGAGCTCTAATAATTCTGAAATATTAATTAAACTCTTTAATCAAATATTACGAATTATTAACTCCGCGTTATTCCACTAAAAACTTGAAGTTGAACTCATGTTACCGTAGATGGATTAAATAAAGTCGAACAACTTCAGTGTCCATCGATATAGTCATTACATATGGATATAGCCCTTCACGAATATCTCATAAATAGAGCCGAGTCATAAGTCTGTTAAATCCCTCTAAATATTTTATCTCTTAAGCATCATTGATTCTATAATGAACAATTAATTCATAACAATTATGAATATAAAACTTTCTATTCGCAATAGAAAAGTTGAGTGCTCAAATTGTTCAAGTCCCGAATCAACTCTTAAAAGAGAGATTCATCTGCTTCTCGTAAGAATGAGTGAATTTCATATCTATGTAAAATGTTCCCAGCTACATACTAAATCATATCCCCAAAATACGTAGTTATTGGCCGGGAATGCAACACCAACCTCACCATAGTAAATCAAAGGACATAGCCTGGCATGCAGGAGTTCGTAGTACACTCAAGATTAAGATCAAATCCATATATGACCATCTATTAGATAAAATGAATTTCTTCGATTAACGGATATTAAAAGAAATTCGTATTTATCTGAGTCCGGTCGTATATGATCTCATCATACAAGGTGCGTCAATTCCCATGTCACTACATGAATGATCTCGGATCAAGGTCGTCATACAAGTATAGAATGGGCCGCAGATATAGATAAACCACAAACAAAGTACCCTCTTTGTTTGCTCTCTATGAACTATTTAGATTACTAACTCCAGACTTAAATCCTCTCGTGCATCAAACTTACACTAAATCTGAAGGTACAAGAGTAATCAAGGTAAACAAGACAATTGGACAATATGCGATATAAATCAAACAACTTTGATAAAATGAATAATGCATTTATTATTATTATTACAATAATCAATTTCGTTTACAATACATGAAGCTCTAGGACATAAATCCCAACAGTCTCACCATCATGAAACAACTCAAGAACAATTCTAAGTCATTTATGAATGGCTAAGCAACTCTTGAATGACAACATCACCATCAAATAGTATAAGTATGCTAATAAACTAATTTAATGCAAACATTGTTAAACATACATGCTCATCTTTCAAACAAGTTAAGAACTATTTAAATCACATAAGGAGTAGAGAAAATTCTAAGCATCACAAATTGAAGCCTAGATACATGGAAATAATTTCCTAGTTGAAGAAAATTGGAAATTACTTACAAAATTCAAGGATTTTGTTAATTTCCTTCCTTTGTTCTTCTTGTTTTCTCTCAACCTTATTTTGTAATTCTTATTTTCAATTTGTGTAATTCAAAAAATAAAAAGAAACAAAGCTTTTATAATTTTTGCTTGTTGGCCGAAAATTGACAAAAATAAATAACAAATTATTTTATTTTTGTATCAATTTGATTGGAACAAGTTTACTTGTTAATAATGATAATCTTTATCATTAAATAAAACCTTTACAAGTGACCAACCAAATCATGTCATTTCCTAAAGCTAATCATGGTAAAGATATTTATTTTTAAATTAATTTAATTATTTAACAATTAAACAATTAAATAAATTAAATACAAATATCTTAAATATATGTATTATATTTACATTAAATATATCAAATACATATACTAATGATATACGTCAAATACCATAATTTGATATTTAACTAATGTGTATTTAATAATATCAAATATTAAATACAAATACACATTAATTTGGAGATGACGATTAGTTCCCGATTGCATGTATTTTTCGTTTAACCGTTAAACGAGTTATAAATAATCAGTATTATTTATAAAAGTTGCCATAGTGCTCTAAGAGTATATTTCACTAGTGAGACTCTCTAGGTTCAGGCATATCTGTCACGAAATCAAATTTCGTGTCCATAATTCACCCACCTATAAATTATGACGAACGCGGATAAATTCTCTAAACCATACGGGTCGAGGTTATAACATACGTATAATCCCTCCATCACATATATCCGGATTATTCCAGAGATATAGATGTAAGCGTCAAATCTCTATAGATATAATCACGTCGACGTTTTTTTTTTTGGAATCCCTTAATAACACTTAGAACTGATTTCTACAGTGTACCACAGGCCCATAGACTTAACAGATTGCTAATTCCATATTGAATACCTATGCTCTGTACACAGAACCGACGGATTCTTTCTTGATACACACAGGATATCCTGAGCATCAGTCCACACCCAACGAACAGGCGGAAGTCTGATCTAAATAGATCGATGACGTGACTGCCATCTAAGTGTGGAGGATAACTCATATATCCACAGTTGTTTCTCAAGTCAATGAATCACTATGCTCACTCAACCCGAGAAGATTCTTATTGACGTTGGTGTACCATCCATTAAGAATCTTCGGTGAGTCGTTCAGTGTTTATCTGCTATAAACACCTATACGTCTATAAGAGTCTCCAAGACTCATGGTTCATTGAGAAACCGTCGGAATCCAAGATTCCAATATACGACATGTATCGGTCTCAATGGGTTTATTTTACTGACCAAGTTGTGTAAACCTTGACCAAGAACTGTCTAAGAATGACAACGTCATGATACAACTCAATGTCAGTTGCGACACTTTTGCAACAGTATCATAACTAATCATTCTAAGGTCGGTTACGTCTTTACCATATTAAAAAAGATGTTATATAAAAGAAACTGTTTATTTTATTCATAATAAAATGTTACATTAGTATTTACAAGGAAATACTTAATAAAATTGGCACTCAGAGCACCAACCCTAATAGTAATAATATGTGATTTTGGCTTGATTTAATTGGATTAAATCGAAGTGGCAAACATTGAACTAATCTATTTCCTAATCATTGGCTTGATTTAATTGGATTAAATCAAAGTTGGAGACAATGGAGATTAGTCACACATAATTATAATATTTGGACAATTAGATTAAGCCCATATAAAATTTGATTACAACTTTAGTTAATTAAAAATTGCCTAAGGTTTGCTATAAATAGCAAGCTTTAGGAAGGTTTTAATTTAGTAAAGCAAAAGCTTGAGAAAGCTAAGCTCAAGCATATTGTTAGAGAAATTAGCCTAAATTAGAGAAATGTTTAGAGAAGCTTGTTAGGTCTCTACAATATTTTATCTACGAGAAATCAAGATTGGATCTTGAATTGAAGCTTGCTAACATTGGAATCAATATTGGATCTTGGAGTGAAGCGTGCAAACCTTGAAGGTTCTCCTACCATTTCAACAAGAGAATGAGATTGGATCTTTGCATCAAACTTGCTAGGTAAGTTTGAACTTCTCTTAAGTTATGTTCTTTTATGTATTGGATGCATGATCACATAGCTTAATATTGAAATAAGGCTAATAAATTGTGTCATGATGCTTTAGAAGTATAAACACAATATGTTGGTAATTGGGTCAAAATATTTATGTTAGACATATACATAAAATTAGAGTTTGGAACTCTAAATTAAAGCTTAGAGTTATGACTATCATTCTAGAATCACTTGACCACATTTGGGTGACCTAGAATTATTTATGAGTCATTTCATTGTGAGATTCTATTTTGGGTTGTATTTTGATTCAAAGAAATATATATATATATATAATTTATATATGTTTGTTGCATAACATGTGTTGTGGTTGGTTTTGAAATTAAAATTATTTTGGGTGATTTTAAAAGTGTTTAAGGTTTTAAAATTTAAAAAATAAAAATAAAAAAATAATAATTTATGTGTGTGCCTTTGCTTTGGGCCATATTGGCCGAGAGTTGTGCATGCTACTAGGGCAGCATGTTGCGCACATGCCTAGGCCCGAGTAGTTGCACATTTGTCTGATTTTTATCCCAATAGATTTTTCCGGATCTAGATTTATTTCTAGTTTTTCCCTAAACACTCGAAAAATAAAATATTATATTTTATTAATTTTTAAAAAATACACCCATGCTAGATATCCACGGGTTAGACCCATTTCCGCTGCGCGGGGTACTAATTCGACCTTAGGGGTTCCACATCTGCCCAAACAATATTTTCATAGCCATGACAGAGGCAATTGGTCAATTTGGACCAAGTTTCAAACCTCTGAGCTAATACGAATTAAGGGAGTCATTATTGAAATAGGAGGTTGAAAGTCTTAAAGTATCTCAATAACAACATGAAGAATAGTGGAAGGAGAACGAAAGTTCGATAATGCAAATGCTTAGAGTGAAAGGAAAAGAAAAAGTATAATAAATTTGTGTTTTAAATGCATAATAGGCACCTATTCCTTTCTTTCAAGGAAAGCTACGATGAGGCACATACCTTTGAGCTAATATGAATTAAGGGAGTCATTATTGAAAGAGGAGTTTGAAAGCCTTAAAATATCTTTATAACAACATGAAGAATAATGGGAGGAGAACGGAGGTTCAATCATGACAGATTCTAAGAGTAATAGGAAAAAAAGTAGTATAATAAATTTATGTTTTAATTGTAGAATAGGTGCATCTTTCCTTTCTTCCAAGGAAAGCTACAATGAGGCACATACTGGTGAGCATATTTTTGAGTATGTTATGAAAGACATTGAACAAGTTGGGTCAAAAAATATTGTTCAAATGGTAACCGACAATGCCTCCAACAATATGATCGCGACAAAGTTATTGAAAGCAAATATGCCACACATTTTTTTTAGAGTTCGTACGCTACTCACACCACAAACCTCATGCATGAAAGTATAGAGAAATTATTGAGGTAAAAAAAATCATTAATAATGCTAAGGCCTTCACCATTTTCGTTTATGCGCACCACATGACTTTATTAATGATGAGGTCATTTAAAAAAATGAGGGACATAGTAAGGCCGAGAGTTAATAGGTTTTGCATCAATTTTCTTAACTTTACACAGTTTGATTTAAAAAAAAAGTTTGTTAATCATGTTTGTTAGTACATAATGAGACGAATGCAAATAGACGAAGCAAACTAAAAGGAAAATGACCTTTGCTATGATCATAAGTGTTTCTTTTTAGAATGGGGTGACTCAATATTTGAAGGTGTTTGGTCATTTGGTGAGGGTGCTTTGAATAGTTATTGGGGATAGAAAGCCATCCATGAACTTAGTATATGGAGAACTAAAGAAGATAAATGAAGAGATAAAAGAGGCATTGAACAATATTGAGAATAAATGTCGGACAATCTTTGAGATTATTGATAGTAAAACCCAAGGTCGGTTTGATATTCTATTACATGTGACAACTTATCTATTAAATCATTTCTACTACAATAAGGATACAATCATTGAATATGATGTGAATGCAATGGATGGTGTATTCATGGTTGTGAAGGCTTTATTTCACAATAACGTTGATATGAAAAGTAAAGTCATAAATGAGAAGTTTGCTTTATATAAGGCAAAAGATTATGCTTTTGGTAAAGTAATGACGGGAAAAACATATGGGTTATCTATTAATATTTTAAATTCAGGTAAAATAAATTATTCATTTTAATTATTTAGTATTTATATATAACTTATTTCATTTAAATAATTTATATTAATTTGTGGTTATATGATGGCGTACGTATGGATATTATATATCTCATTGTAAAAAATGACCTTCCTTAACTACTAGATCATCCAAGTGTGAACGAAATTAGAGTTATTTTGAGGGGTAAGTAACTATTAATTATTTTTATTTTAATTATTAATATTAATTTATTTATTTAAAATTTATGTAGATTTATACAAAGAAAATGAATGGATTAGATGTGAATTGATAAATAATCTAGTATTTGTTTCCTTTAATGCATAATTAAAGAACAAACACAAAAGGGAAGGGGAACTGAATCTAGATGTATTACTAGCAAAAGATGCTAGTAGTGCACAAAGATGGATTATTGAGGGTGGTGATGATGAAGAAATAGAGCCCGATTCGAGACTTACTTGGAATATGATTGGAGAAGCAATTGGGGCGGATGACATGGTGCAACATCGGAAAAGTGCTAGGAATGCTAATTTGAGGGAACTTGATGAAGAAGATTTTGATTCCGATAAAGAAATTAAGGAGAACATTGAGTTTGAGCCTGATGAAGAGCATACACTTGTAGGATATGGAGAAGAAGAATTAGTAACTTCAAGTTTATTTTATTGTTATTTTTTGGATTTTGAGTTTGGGTTTTAATAATGGACATAACTTTTTAATTGTTAATTGTTAATTTTATTATATTTTGATTGAATTTGCATGATTTGAATGGTTTATAATATTGGAAAATATTAGATTTTAACTATATGCCGACTAATTTCCTAGACCCCGCGTAGACTCCTTAGGCTTTAGACATTGAACTGTCACTAGACTAACACCTAACATGTTTTAGAATATTGTGATCCCTTACTAATAAAAGAGATATTTTTTGACTTCCTTAATAAAATATATATTATATTTTCTTAGATTTAAGAAATATAATTTTGAACCAAATTTAGAATTCTAACCGACTACTTGTGTTGTGTGGGGTGTCCTCAGAGGCACCACTGCATGAAACTTATATGTATCTAGGTCTCCATCTTCTTACAAAATGTGGACATTGACTCTGAGAGGAGTGAAATTTTAACAAGAATGAATTCTAACGTATGAACATTTGGGCTCCTCCTTTTAAGCCGGGTAACATTCAAGACGGGGTGGGGTGCCTACTTTGATGTGATTCAGAAGTAGGGGTGTCAATTTGGGTCAGGATTCGTTTATTCGTTCGATTCGATTCGTTTTAAAGCGAATACGGGTTTGAAAAAATGGATTCGTTTAATAAATGGGTCAATTCGATTCGATATTAAACGAATCGAATACGAATTTAAGCTCATTGATTCGTTTAGGATTCGTTTATTATTTTTATTTACTAGTTATTGTTAATTTTCAATTAATATTCGAGAAATTATAGCTAATTATCATAGAAAAATTAATATTTTTCGGTATTTGGTGAGGTATTTTTAGTAAATATATTAATTGCATATTTCATATGTATATTTTAATGAATAATTGATGTAAATCAAGTGTGGTAAATTATTTTATTAAATAATATCATTGACTAAACGAATAAACGAATATTCGTATTCGATTCGTTTATTAAACGAATCGAATACGAATTCTGATATTAGGATTCGTTTAATAAACGAATCGAATACGAATCCATCATATTTTGATTCGATTCGTTTAGGATTCGACACAAATTCGATTCGTTATTTCGTTTTGACACCCCTATTCAGAAGACCACTTAAAAAAAATTATATTTTATTATTTATATGTATTTCAGAAAAAAAATTGTAATTTTCCTTTGAGATTTTATCATACACAACCTTAGTCACTAATTTACAAAGCTCTCAACTATCATTTATGGCAAAATACAAAGGCCTTATCATATAATATAGATTAAGATGAATAAAATCCTAACTATTGTTAAACTTACAACTTATATATTTACTTTGCCAGTTAGGAGGATACAAGTGTTGCTTTATTGCTGTTAGCTCCCAGCACAGACTGTCCAACAGAAACATAAACCAGATGAATAATAGATTAGATTTCGGGCATCAATGAAGGGAAGGGGAATTTCTCCATCAAATCTTTACTATTTCTCAAAATTTCACCACGCATTCTATTTGTACAAGAATTTGTAAATGAGTAACTTACCATGTCCAGAAGGCGGAGTGCAGCAGGCCTGGTAAACTTTCTGGCAAAAAGAAAGCATGGTGACGGTTTCCCTTTGCTGCTACACCATTCTCTTCGGTACTCCGTCTCATAATAGATATTATTGATTTCCTGCAAGAATCGTCAAAATCCTTTACAATGGATCCCCTCATTGGATAAAGAAGAAAAAAACATGCACTGAGGTCTTGAACAAAATTTTCTGCTTTTATTTAACATTTTTTAATTAATCTCCAAGTTTATATCGAAATCATCAAATTGTAGAAAGGGAACAACCAATAAAATTTGCATCAGTCATTTGGGCTAAGGTTGAATATCATGAGAATGCTAAGGCCCGTGTATAATGAAGGTCTCAAGTTGCTTGTATAACATATTAGAAGTTTCTGTAACAAATAATGTCTTGTGTGAAAAGTTTTGATATTTAATAAGTTTATTAAGTTGAACCAATTAAACAAGGTGTCGGTCCTATACAATAGTTATTCTGGTAGTGGTATAGTATTGGTGGCAATGGCAACAAAACAAATTAACAGTGGGATGATTAGAAGCAGCACAGCAGAAGAGGAGGCACCAGAGGCAAAATGTTGGTTCTACTCATTGAAGTGATGGCACACTTGGGATTGCCTTTACTTCTTGAATGATCAATTTCTTCATTATTAGATTTTGCAACATCTTTTGTTGCGAAGACAGGTTAAAATCGAGTTCGACATTAAAAATCTACCCCTGAATTCCCTAACTTAAATTGACTTGGCAAGTTCTAGTTTACTTGGTAGAAAAAGATGACACTTAGATCTAAATGGTGAAGTAAAAGTGAAAACAATGATGAGGAAAATATTATTCATTCAGATGGACAACAATTCTTTTTGGTAGGGAAGAGAGGAAGAAAGATGAATGGAAAGAGCGCCCTTATATTTGGCTTCTAATGTCAGTACACTCTCTCATTAAAGTATTTACTGAACGAATACACATGAAATAATGAACCAGCATATGCCGCATTAGATGAAAGAAACAAGCAGACATTATATGTGTCATGGAAAATAATAACATTAATACTTGCAACTCATATTATGTCAACAACCGTATATAAAGAAGTGATACACAATAACGTAAGAGAAAGTTTCCTTAATGCCTTCGAGAGAGAAAGACGCATACCTTTATGGATTGAATAAGCTGTGGAGTAGCATCAGCATACTTGTACATTGCAGGATGCCATCCGCGGCGTTCATGATCTTTGGAAGATGAAAGATCCCATGAAGAATACGTCAATGATCTACGTGTGAGTTCTCCTTCAAGGCCGTTTTGCTGAATTTTGAAGGAAAAAACGCCTTAAGACAGAAATGGTTTTACTCTTACGAAAAGAATAATGTCACTACCAGGTTTGAGGTTTGGAGAGAAAAAGGCTTAGAAAGGGCCAGAGGGGAGCGAACGGTACTATGATTCACATATCTGGTAGCAGAGAGAATACTGCTACAACACCAACCTAGTCCAATTTCATTTTCCATTTTATGATGAAAAAAGTCCTGCTTATGAAACAAACAAATTAACTTACAGCCAATAAAGTCTGAACATAGTGTTCATCTGGTATACAATTATGCTCCTTAGATGGATCAGCTGGCTGCAAATGGAATAAAGAAAGCTGTAATATTAACACATCACTTCTTAAAAACGTATTCAATAAACTTTCTAATCAGATACTGAGTAGTAGCATTTAAAGAAACTTACAAATGAGTGTTCCCGCCAAAACTCAGGTAATGATTTCCTCTGCATAATCATGATTGATTGATAAGATAAACTTACAGAGAATATCAGTTCCTCAACAAACAAGAAAACTCGAAATCATTAGCTGAAAATATTGAGAAAAAAAAAGTTGAATATTTTGTCTTATATTATGATAACTGTGCCATAGTACTAAATGTCTTCCCAGTGGATAGCAAGGTTCCTTTTGCTGCTCTACTTTTTGAAAAAAGGAATCCTTTTGACGAATTTATATTCCAGTAATAATATGAGCACCGATGGTACTGACAAGACATCAGCCTAAGATAAGTAGTAACTAACCTTGCAATGTTGTTGAAACATTGGAAACACAGTGGTGTCATTTACAACAATTTCTGCATGCTTTCTGGTCAGCACAGCCCACTGCAGGAAGACGAAACATAAAATATTATCACCACTCTATTGTTAGTTTGGCATTGTACTTCAAAAAAAACCAATCCAGTAAATGACTATATTCAACTGTACCTGAGATCCCTTCCTCCAGTTACGAACGGGAATAACAGGAGCCATTTTCGGATTATATCGGCCCTCCTTTGTATCAGCAAAGCTGCTTCCAGAAATGTATTGACAAATTTACTATTACAAGTGATTCAAAATACAACAATTTGGCTGATCATGAGCTACATTTTATATATATTCTTATGTAAATTGTATCAAATCACCTAACAGTAGATATTGAAAAGCTACAGATAAGTGAAAACATGCAATTCTTTAGTTACATTATTAAAAGCAAAACAGGAAGTAGAGTGGTGATTTCAGACTCTGATAACAGAAATAATTTGATAATTCAGAAGATTGGTAGAGCTACTAGCAACTCTCTGAGAGGAGAACTTATGGATTCGATCTAGATTATAGCTATCAAAAGCACGATCTTTGATTACATAACTAAATTACTGGCAAATTGTAAATCTATTACCACAAACAAGACACTTCAGAAACATGTTTTAGGCTATAGATTAGTAAAGACCGAATTGATGGATGAAACTTGTTGGCCAAATTTCTATAGTAGGCATGCCAGAATTCAGGAGATACCTACCCTATAGAAAAGGACTAAGAGATGACTATAGATGTAGGATGTGTCTTGCTTATAGCATAGAAAGGAAAGGGATAAAAAAAAGACTAAGTAGCTTGTCCTAGGCCTCCTGTTCTAATATACTCCCAAATAATGCACACCAATATGTTTCATGGAAGCAGAAACTTTACAAAGTACTGATAGATAAACAATTGAACCTTAGAAGAGCTTCTGTCTCTCCACCAAGGCACCAAGTAAAGACTCACATCAAATCTACATAAACTTATTGAATGGAAAAGCTACAAGTGCATGTGGGCCATGATTTTAAAAAGTATAAGACAACTTAATATGTAATGTAGGATATAACAGACTGGTTTCACAAAGAATCAGGTATTAGACTACAGATGAAATAGGTGAAATAACTTCAATTAAAGCAAATAAGTACAATAAATGTCTCAGTTATGCTCCATTGGCTCCTTAGGATATGTAGAAGACTTCTAGAACTAAGCAATCCAGTCTCCCTGACAGACCGACCCTGCATCTCTTTTCTCTCTCAATTTATATTAAGAATATACATTAAATCATTTCTATTTCCATTTCTCTGCCTTTTCAATTTCACTTGGTTAAGCAGAAGCATCAAGTCCACCTCATTCTACCAAAGTTCAAATAAGATGTTAACTTCTACTGAGGATATAAAATGCATTATATGCAAAAGAAACTGCACAAAAACTCTCTAATGATGAAACTCAACAAAATATCATTCTCAAACATTTAATTATTTGGAAGAGGATTGCAGCTGATGAATGGTTGAAAACATAACAAGGAACGAAAACATAAACAAAAGCTATGGCTAGCTGACTAACCTGTCTATAAAACTAGTTGAAGTCGACATAATATAGTTGTATGTATAGCTGAAGTTGTAAAGAGGTATGCAGCTGATAAGAAAGGAAAATGTATTGTAAAATGAAAGAGAAACCCAAAAAATGGCCTTCACAGGTAATATACAATAGGAAAATTCAACAAACCAACTCAGATCAATTCTCACCTGTCTGATAGAAAAACAAACCGAACATTAAAAGGATCAACAAGTGCATGTCTAAGCAGTATACGCTCTGCCTCAATCATACTTGCTTCTCCCCAGTCTACCTGAAATATAACATATGAACTAAATACTATCATGCCAATACAATGGAGAGAAAATTAAAATTTCCCCAGAATTGTTCATTAAGAATCAAACTAATAAGAATACAGGAATTGAATACATTAATCCATCATTAGTAAGCTACACGAATTTTATATTATTTTTGGCAGTGATTACACTAAATATGAACTTCATCTTCATGTTACAATGCCATACGATTTAACATAGCACAAATCCAGTGTATTATTGAGAATCGTAGACCCTGATCTCAAAACATAATTGACAATATTAAGGTTGTCGTTCTTCCAAGAACAATATAAGCTATATATAAAAATCTGGAAACACATTTGTATATTATCAATTAGTCTCTGGTGCGAACGTCCTTACAATTTTAAAATACGAATGCAACAAAAAAAAAAAACGTTTTTGCCTGAGAATTATTAAGTGTATTATTTAGTTATACTCTAAGCTATATATCCTAATTTCAATCACGATCACGAGTATATAAAGCAAATATAAAATTTACAAAAGAATGCGAAAGGTTTTACAACAAAATTAGAAAAACAATCACCTGTATGCTATCATTAACTTGACGATCCAAAAAGTAAATCGATCTAGTCGTTCCCTTACTGAACAAAAAACCAGGCCTTGAATGAACAAATATTGAGAATATGCTCTCCTCTCCCTGCATCAATACAACAACAACAACAACAGTTAAGTTAACGGCTTCAATGTTTATACTAACTAATCATAATTAAAGTGTTAAAAAGCATAACTAACTAATTATTGAATACACGTGCCTTAAAGAATTTATCCCAAACCATTTCGAGAGGAAGCCGGTTTCTCGCGATAAATAAGAAGGCGATTTTGGGCTTCGGAACAAAACGCTGTCGTAGAGACATAATCGGCGTGTACTGAGTCTGCATCAAAACCAGACTGCCAAAACAGAATCCTAATAAAATCGCCGCGAATACTTTCCGCTTCCATTTGAAGTTAAACTTATGCTGCTGGTACACCACTTTGCGCTTCATTTATCTCGCGACACGAACCGACGCCGTTTCAGTGAAACTCCAGAAGAGTCATTCGATTTTTTTAGCTGAAGATCTAACGAGATCCTTAGAGGAGTGACGTGGAAGTGTTGTTGAATTTGAATTTAAATGAAGAGAGTGGACTTGATGAGAGTTGAGTTTAGAATTAAAGAGTTGGCTTGAGAAGTGAGCTTCCGTTGTTTCTTTGCTTTTTTTAGCTGCGGTGTCGTGAATCGTGATTGGTATAATAAAGGGGTGACATTTTTTATTTTTATTTTTTTCCTTCATTGCGTGTGATGTAGGGGATGAGATCCCTATTTTATTTGGGATTTGTGAATTAACATATAAAAAAAAAAAGTGGAGATTTTTGTATAATGGTAATTATTCTGTTAAATTTAGTTTCATATAAAAATTATAAAATAGGTCCTAAGGTTATATTTGAATTGATGATTTATAATGGAATATAATCTTGGAATGAAACGGAACGGAATTGAATGTAATGCATCATAATCTTGTTTGGAAAAAAAGATAGGTTTATAATGTAATTTCCAAAAGGTTGTTTGGTAAATAAATAATAATGGAATAAAATGTAACTAAATAAATTTTAAAGATCATTATATCATTTTAGATTTTTTTTTTTTTTTTAAAAAGACAAATATTTTAATGTTATTTTTCAAAATACAAACTTATCTTCACATGTAATGTTATTTTTTATGTTACTTCCATCACCAACCCCGATTTGAACGGCTCATTTTCAATGGCTCAAGACCTCCTTTTTGTTACACTTTCTTCCATCATCTTTCACTCCATTGTATCTTATTCCATCAATTCAAATAATGCATCATTAGATTATTTTTAAAGCAATACATACAGAATAAAAAATAGTTAAAAATGTTATCCTTCATACAGCTAAATAATGTATTTGGAGTTATGAAAATTGTCAACAAATATATAAAAACAACTAAGTAGGTGTTAACTAACTTTAAAAAAAAAATGGCATGTGCTGAAGTGTTAAGAGGTTGAAAGAAGCTTAACAACAACCAGCAGCACTAGTTGTTAAAGACCTAAAAGGGATTTCATTTTTTGGAAGTGTATGATATGTGCATATCATTTGAGGCAACTGTCGATTTTATTTTTTTATTTCCAAAGCAATGCAACTACTAAGTTAGCTAAGGATGTATTCATTTATAATCATTGTGAATTTGGTATGAATAATGATGAAAAATATGAAAATATCGGTCCATTATCAAAATCAACTAAATGTTGGTATCACCAATGAACATAAATATTTGGGCTGCTATTATCAAAATCAAGTAAAAGTTGGTCTTATTAATGAATAGGTATAATATTGAGTTATCTTAAATTTTCAGAAACCTAAACGAGTTTTAAAATGAAATTTTTATCGATAAAAGATAAAATAAAAAATAAAAAATAAAAAATAAAAAAATTAAAGTCTTACTATACACTTCAAAATTTAAATTTCTTTAGACTGAGACCTTAATTTTATATAAAATTCTGGAGCTCTAATCAATTGCATGTACTACCCCAAAGACCATATAAATATATGCTCTACTATTATCAAAATAATCTAAAAGTTGATCTAAATAAACATATCTCGTTAGACTTCAAACTTCCAACCTTTTCATTCTATCACAAGAATTAAATCACATTGAATATTTCATGCGAATACTACTAGTGTTGTATTGTAGAATGTTTTATAAACTGAATCGGTGATTAAACCGTTGATTTAAAAGATTCAATATGTTATTAGTTTGACTAATTGAATTTGCAGAATCAGCTAACATCATAAATAATTTTAATTAAATAAAAAATTATATAAAAATTTTGCAATACATAAAAGATATAATAATTAATTCTAATAATTTCTAATTTCGAAACAAAATGATTTAGGCTAATTGGACTTTTCTTATCCTCTTAATTAAAAAACAAAAAAAAAAAAAACAAAACGAGACCAATTCACTAGTTTTTGTCGATTTTAACCGATTTTTTGAACGGTTGGTTTTAAGAGATTTTTCATACAAATTCATGATCAGATCTCGATTCAACTGATTTGACCAGTTGGTCTAGTCCGATCCGATTTTAAATATATTGGTATTGTTTGTATTTAATAATTCAGTAATTTATTATAGTATTGCACGAGAGAGAGATATAAACCTTAAGAGGATAAAAACACGTAGAACCACAAATAGATTGAAACTGTTGTCCAAAAATTGGCATAACAATTTGGAAAGATCAAAACCCTTCAGAAACTATGTCTCAAGAATCCTGATTGCTTAAAACACCACAAAGGTCAACAATACCTTTGATAAGTTGCTTGAAACACTACAAAGGTCAACAATGCATTTGATAAGTTTGTAATTCTTTCAAGAACTCAGAAAGGAAACTGTCACACCCCGGAAAATATGGGCATGTGATTGATAGAAGACGGCCTAACTATCACATGAACCCCTGAAATGCACATACATGAGTTAACTGACTGAATTATCTACATGCATACGTGCAAACTTAACTTACATATATATAATCTGATCATAACTTGTTAAACATATAATATACATGCATAACTCATAATATACAAATACAAACTAATATCTGAAAATCACATAATACATGAAATCACACAAGGCATTATGGTCTGACTTGACATAAATCTACTACTGGGCCCGATTTTGACTCTGACGATTGTGGTGTGTAATGACTGCCGCTGGGTCTTGTCTCCTCCAAAGCTTGTCCACTACATGAATCTGTAACTTGTAAAACACTGAGAGTAGGGTGGGTCAGGTCTCTTAAAAGACCTGGTGAGTGAATAATGGAGGGCCAACAATATAAGCTATAATAAAAGACATGAATAAGCTGAAGACAAAGATCATGAGAGAACCGGAAGGCTGAATTACAAGAACGTAATCAATAAGCTGAACTACTAAGGACATGACATGAGATTTTGAAACTTATTTTGGTTGGTAACTGAACGTGAACTGAGGACTGTACCTAACATAGATACTAGGGACTAGGGCTTGACTGAAAATCTGGAAACTTGACTACCTGACTGAACTAGGGAACACGTGTTAATTTTGTGTGAGATTCTCCACATTTAGATTCCATGTATGTCAGAAATCTTTCATGGTCTGGCCTCTAGAAGTTCGTTGAGTGTGGACCGATGCATTCATTAATCAAGTGTGAATCAATATACGATCAGTCGGCATGTATGTGTACTATAAGGAGTTTAGGTATCCATTTGAGTAAGTCATGATTCGTAATGACTTTGGCCAAAGCCGATCACTTAAGGTGAATCGCATCAGTTGTAAATAATCATGGACTTGTCGACATGAGATATGCGTCTCGGAAACTTGATGGTGTATTCTATGTTTCCTAAGCACAATTCGGTGGTGGCCGAATTGTGTACATATTAGCTAGACTTATATGACGAACATGTCTGAACTTAGGGAGTCTCAATATAAAGTGTACTCGTTGAGCACTTGTGTAGCTGATTAATTTTGATAAAAGATAATATTCGTTATTATAATTATCAACTAAGATAATTAAGTTTTATTAGATAACATTGATTATTTACTTTGACCTAATTGAATTAATTGGATTAATCCAAAATTTACACAAGGGCTTTGTTGTAATTTCATAAATATCTCTACCATTTGAGGATATTTTGGTAATTGCAAATATGTAATTATAGGTGTTTTTGGCTTGATTTAATTGGATTAAATCAAAGTGGTAGATATGTAACTAATCCATTAATTAAACTCTGTCTTGATTTAATTGGATTAAATCAAAATTGTAGACAAAGGTGATTAGTCACACCTAATTATACATATTTGGACAAATTAGATTAAGCCCATATAAAAGTTGATTAGAACTTTTATTAATTAAAAATTTCCTAAGTTTTTCTATAAATATGAAGCTTGAGTAAGGTTTTAATTAAGCTTGTGAAAACTAAATACAAGTAATTCTTGGATAAATTAACCTAAGTTAGAGAAGTCTTTAGAGAAGCTTTGGAAGATATCTACAAAATTTCATTTAGGAGAAATCAAGATTGGATCTTGGAGTGAAGCTTGCTAGCATTGGAATCAAGATTGGATCTTGAAGTCAAGCTTGCAAACCTTGGAAGATCTCCAGCCATTTCAACAAAGAGAATGAGATTGGATCTTTGCATCAATCTTACTAGGTAAGTTTGAACTTCTCTTAAGTTATGTTCTTCATTAGTGAGTTTTCATTAGTGAGATATATAGTGATGAATTATGTATTGGATGCATGATTACATAGCTTAAAATTGAAATGAGGCTAATGAATTGTGTTATGATCCTTTGGAAGTATAAACACATTATGCTTGCAATTAGGTCAAAGATGTTCATGTTGGATATGGAACAATTAATAAGAGTTTGGAACTCTGGATTAAAGCTTAGAGCTATGACTATCATTCTAGAATCATTTGACCACCTTTGGATGAACTAGAATTGTTCATGAGACATTTCATAGTGGGATTCTAAATTAGTTTGTGTTTTGATTCAAACAAATGCATATATGAATTTAGAATACATGTATGTTAGTTGTATAACATGTGTTGATAATAGTTATGATGCTAAAATTGGATTTTAGTTGTATTTGAAGTATTATGAGAAAATTGGAAGTGTTTATTTGAAGTTGAAATTGACCACTACCTAGGGCAGCGTCGTGACTCTGACCTTCCAACGTCGCAACACCGAGCAGCAGACCTGGGAGAGTTGCGACGCCCAACCTTCCACGTCGCAACGTCGAGACGTTCAGCTCTCGCTGTTGCTCTCGTACTTTGGGGTGTCTCAACGCCCAAGATTTCACATCGCGATGCGCAGAGCTGATGAACGCTAAACTTCATTTTCTCCGTTCCGGAGTTTCCGAAATCTGTTTTGGTCCTCGTTTTGTCCTACGGACTCAAAACGGAATGTATTTTTACATAAAATATTTTAAAATATACCCATACTAGATATCCTTGAGTTAGACCCACTTCCGCTGTACGGGGAAATGATCCGACCTTAGGGGTTCCACATCCGCCCAACATCTGCATCATAAGCTAAACATACATGAGCTGGGCTTGAATGTTGAACTCGAAATGCACTAATCTAAATACCTACACTGAAGATGCATGAGATGTTCTGAATCTCTAAACTGGATATGCATGAACTAAACATATATGAAACTATTGTGTATACTAAGTGAATAACCTGGACACGACGTGACCAATATGAGAACATGAATTAATCCATACTGCATACTATTACCAAACCACCCAATCTCGTGGCAAAGCCATCCCAAATCCGTGATAGTTCGGTTCTAACCTATACCGTGCATGAATCATGAAAACTGGATATGGCTATATAAGCTGCAATTTATGAATCGTGAGACTGACATAAAATGTCTAAACTAATTGCTGACATGATCTAACCCTGACCGATCCTGAAAGTGACCTAAAACTATCATGAGCTATATGACCTGAAACTAACATGAGCTAAAATACTGTATACTGACCCAAATCTGAATGACCAGTTGTGTAACTATCTGAACTTAAAACTGACTACCCTGAACATGCATGATCTTGATCTGCACTACATGAACTAAATTTGCATGACCTTAATTTACATTCTACAGAAGCTAGACATGATTGTCGAGAAGCGTGTCATGCATAACTAAAGTTGTAATATAACATGACATGGATGCATTATTCATAAAAATTTAATTAAATATATAAACATGAAAATTATATCTGAAAATCTGTATTACATGCACATGAGCTGAAAACACATAACATACATTTGAAAATGCTATCGCAAATCTTAGTCATGAAATTCATAAACATATTTTGAAAATTGAGTATTATAAAATCATATAGCTGAACTAAAAATAAACACCGACATAATAGCCTGGGGGAGTTGAAATACTATTTAACGGGACCCAACACCGCATAAGTAGATGGAACTGAACTACTGAGCCTATGAAGGTGATCAGTGCCCCAAGGCTATCTGAGTGAGCCCATGACGCTAAAGCTGAAGGGACGACACTAGACTGAGGGTTTGAAAATATATACATATACTTATAAAACCATTTTCTGAAAACATATATCATGAAACTTAAGAATCATGTGTTGAAAACTGACAAGTCTGATTCATGAACGACTTGAGACTGACATGGCTAAGCTTAAATCCTAAACTTGTAAACTGACGCGTTGAAAACATGAATTGAAGAATTATAACCTAAATTAAGATATTTAAAAGTATGAATTGACATATACTGAAATTAAAATCGTAACATTTATATTGAAAGACATAACTTAAAATCTGATATGCATGATACATGAATGACTTGAAATAACATTACTAACATGGAAACATGAATTGGGAACCTATAGCATAAACAAATATGAATGACATGACATGAAGATCCTGAAAAACATGACTGATCTGAAACACTTGAACATGACCTATAAAGTTGAAACCACATAATGAGACTTTAGCATGGAAAACATAAACTGACATGTACTGGCTCATGCATACAAGCTCATATAGATCCTATTACCTATTTTCGAATATGTATGAGATGGGTATCGTCTAAATGAAAGCCTAACCAGTACTTCTAACATTGGCATGAACATGTTGAGAAGATGAATCTTAGACATAAAATACATAACGTGAATTGAACATAAACTAGAAACTAAATTAATAAATTATAAACTAAAAATATATCTGAAAACCTAAGCCGAGTATAAAAACCAACATATAAATTGATAGTACAACATGGATACGTGAACTAAATTCATAAAGTGAATACCGAAACTGAATATACAAACTAAGAACATGAAATGAAGTATAAATGAAGGTAGAGAAAGAAATCACATATGGATAGCAACGACATGATTCATAACCAAATAACATGAGCTGCATATTTAGATTGAAGGCATGAAAGAAAACTACAAATTGAATTCAAGTAGTTGATTTCATGAATTGGAAATAGAATCAAATGAAGTTCAATTAACTAAGAACAAATAAAAGATAGAGGGATAGCATCCACTCATAAACCGACGTCCTAAACTAGCGTGCCTGAATGCCATAGAAGGAATCCTACGTGAATACTCTAATGTAACATGTGTCCAAGTATGATTAACATACTCGAAGTAAGAATACTACACGTGATCGTGAATATCGTGAATTCATGTTCATGTTGCATACTCGATGACATGACTAAAGTGATAGCTTAAGATGTTTACTTAATATCCGAAGCTATACTAACATACTGATTAATTCGACTAAATTGCTATTGTTACATGACATGCTAATGATGTTACATGTCATGCTCGTGACACGACATGCTCGTGACATGTTGGCGACACATCTCAATGTAACCGATTCGTCAACTCAAGATACCCAAAATGCGACTAGCGGCCAAAACCCCAAATTGGCCTTACGTGCTCAGCAACTCCAATTTGCCTCGCAACGACAACCACAACTATCATGACATGATTCTAATAATTTATAATCTCATAATCATGCATTCTAATTATCGAAATCGCCAAACCACTCAAACCATAGGTTTAAACCGCCCATACCATTGTGGTTACAATTAAAATAATGCATGTATCATGCCTCTAACAACCTATAAAACATGCTGAGTATATAAATTGTGCAATTAGAACCTTAAAAACAAAATCCCCAAATTTGGGTTTTGAAGAAATTATGAAATCATACAAAATAGATGATGGAAATGGAGTTTAGAGACTTACATAAGCTTAATGGAGCTTGAAATGCATGAAAAAACATGATATTTGGGATGAAATAGGCAAAAATTTGAGGTCCTCCTGAAAATGGCGTTGTTGAAAATTGAATGGGATGGCTTTGGTTTTATGAACGTACAGAGATCGGTATGCCAGTGTCTGATACAAAATATCAAAGATTCGAGACAACCAAGACCGGTTTAATGAACCAGTATGCGTGACGTTGCATCAGTATACTATTCTTGATACCGATATACTCAATGTTGGTTTGAGTAACAATGTAAGCATGCAGGGGACACTGGTGGACCAGTTTACCGACTGGTATGTCGGTCCCACAACTGAAATATGGCTTAAATGATACCGAATGCCCGTGATCTTGGACCATCACCGCAGTCAACATGCATATTGATTGTGCGAGCGATAAACATCGCATACATGACGTACATGATCATGAAGTGCATTACTATACATAGTAAAACTTAGGGTGTTACAGAACACTCATAATTCACATAATAATATGTATTTTTTATTTTTATAAAGTGTTTTTAAAAATAATGAGTTTATGCCCCATTTACAATAAGTAGACTAATACTGAGTGGACTAATATTGAACCAACTTAATAAGGTATCCTAAATTATACCTAATAAGGTTAACATAATGAAATTAAACTAATCCCAATAGTAAAATAATAAGGAAATTCACTCATACAAGCTTTAAAATTAGGGGTGGCAATTCGGGTTAGGATTTGTTTATTCGTTCGATTCGATTCGATTCGCTTTAAAGCGAATACGGGTTTGGAAAAATGGATTCGTTTAATAAATGGGTCAATTCGATTCGATTCATTTATTAAACGAATCGAATACGAATTTAAGCTCATTGATTCATTTATTCGTTTTATTATTTTTATTTACCAGTTCTTGTTAATTTTCAATTAAGATTCGAGAAATTATAGCTAATTATCATAGAAAAAAAATAATATTTTCGATATTTGGTGAGGTATTTTTAGTAAATATATTAATTACATATTTCATATGTATATATTTATGAAGAATTAATGTAAATCAAGTGTGGTAAATTATTTTATTAAATAATATCATTGACTAAACGAATAAACGAATATTCGTATTCGATTCATTTAATAAACAAATCGAATACAAATCCGGATATTAGGATTCGTTTAATAAACGAATCGAATACGAATTCATCACATTTTGATTGGATTCGTTTAGGATTCGATACAAATTCGATTCGTTGATTGGTTTTGCCACCCCTATTTAAAATAATATTAATGTTGTAAATAAGATGGTCCCTCACTTTTATTTTCTATTTTAGTTTATCCCACATTGCTTAGGGATAATAATCTTAACCTAACCCCTCTCTATAAATAGAGAGCAACTCTTGTAAAATCAATTAATTCATAATCAATAAGAAAAGCTTGCAACTTTCAAGGTATCATCTCTTCTTCTTTTTCTCTTATTTTATAACACATTATCAGCACGATATGTATTTATTATTCCAATTTAGGCCTGAAGCCAATTTTCTAAAATGAAAGTTGATTCAACATGACATGTGTACGGGCCAAATTTGGGCCCAAGGGTAAAACTGTCTTTTCATCTATGGATAGATAAGGCCCAATTAAAGCTTGCAGGTAGCCTTTTGGTCCTTTGAACTGGTCCCTATCAGAAAACATCACATTGGCTATTGTATCCCCTTTTCCTAAACACAATATTCTTCATCGTCGAAAGATGAAGTCTTCAGTACGTTGTGGGTCCTACCATCACAAGTACAGCTCATGTTACAGCTATAAAGTGACTTTTTTCAACCTATAAATGGAAACATAACTCAACATACAGGGTATTGAAGTCTTAGCTCTCAAACTTGAGCTCTTAGAGCCGCTTACTCTCTAAACACCAGCCCACCGCCCTTACGGCAGTCAACGGAGGTCAAGGTAACCTCAGACTTTGCTCTTCCTTATTTACCGCTCGTCTTCACTATTGAATTGAGCGTCGGAGTGCCTACGGAACCCACAACATCGGTGGGCAGTACTCCCCGTTCACTCTATCTTTATTTTGCAGGATTACTAGTGCCCCCATACTATAAATTCTCGATTGTGGACCTCAGCCGAAAACCAGCATCCATAATTTGGCACCCACCGTGGGGCCTTAGCGATTCATAGCAGGCAAAGATCTCTCAATCTGCGATTCCTAAAACATGGCCAACCATGGTTTCTAGCAGTGAGCAGACATCAGATCATATGACCACGCAGTTGGCCATACTCCAAGAATGATTACGCGCCTTAGAAGAAGAGAGTCAAGCCATGCGAAGCTCCAATATAACCCTCCAGAAGCAACTGGAGAAAATCTCCTCAACTTCCCAACAACATGATGCTCAGAATAATCCCAACAATCATACAATCTCATCCAATCTCTTGGGGCATTCAACGATATGCCAAATGATTATCCACCCGTAGATGATCACCCCCGAACGATCCAAGAAATGAACCAATTTCCCCAATCGACCAAGTGAAACAAGTTACTTCCAACATGCTTAAATAAATGTTAGAATTCAAAGAAGCAATTTTGTCCAGCCTCCCTGGTGTCAGGCTGCCAATAAGGAAAAGTCAGGCCGAAATAATTTCTGATACTCCATTTTTGGAGACCATCACTTCCATCGAACTACTAGGGAAGTTCAGTCCTCCAAATATGAAGATGTATGATGGATCAACTGAACCAGACGACCATGTTGTCCATAACAAATACAAGATGATGTCAACGGGCTTCACCAATGGGAGGCTGGAATGTGCAGAGGATTTGGAGAAATATTGGCTGGTCCTACCCTCACCTAGTTTATCAATCTCCCATACAGATCCATCGAGTCTTACCAATAGCTAGTAGACAAATTTATGGAGCATTTTGTAAGTTCTTGCAAGCTTGAGAAGACCACTAATGACCTCAATGCCATCTGGTAACGGAGAGAAGAGTCATTGCTAAGCTACATGGCTCACTTAAATAAATAGAGGATAACAATCTCATATCTCCATCAGCCTACTGCAGTGGAAACATTTAGAAATGGATTACTTTCAGAAAGTGGACTCTACAAAAAGCTCACTGAATTTTGATGCTACACAATGGATCAAGCCATGGCTTGGGCCCACATTGAGATCAGATGGGAGGAGGATAAGAGGAACAATAAGAGAGGAAGCTCCACCAACTATCACAATGAAAGAATCTTGAATCCTCCCAAGCGACCTAATAAATGATGTGCTAGCAATATATCTCAATAAGGTGTCATTTGATGCAATTAGACCACAAAAAAGAGCCATAGGCCATCCATTGTCACATTGGGGACATCATAGCTTCCCAAACAAGTATTAATTGGTTACTTAAAAAAATTGACCTTCACAAGACTACAACTTATGGAGAAATCCATTTGCTCCAATTGACCACATAAACCATCATCAGACCCAATCGACATACTTCTCCTAGTCGACATGAGAATACCATCATAATCCTCCAACATACCCAATCGACAAAGAAGTATACTTATGAATATCATCTGCTCCAGACTACGTGAAACGATTGTCATATTCTCCATGCGAAAAGGTGGATGGCCATCTGGCTGCATATAAGAATTTTTATCCTTTCCATATGACTTGGAAGGACTGTCACCTCTTTCAGAAGACTGAAAGGATTTTCATCTCCTCCATATGACATGTATGGATTGCCTTCAACTCCATACTAGGTGGAAGGATTATTATCTCCTCTATATGATATGAATGGATTGTATTCTTCTCCAGACGACATAAAGAATTTTCATATCTCCCAGATGATATAGGATTGTCATCTCCTCCATACGACATGGAAGAATTATCATCTCCTCCATAATACATGAAAGGATTGTCATCTCCTCCATTCGACTAAGAAAGAAACAAGACACATCCTTCCATTTTAACCATTTTTCCTACCATTCACCCAATATGACGAAGCAATGTATCTTGTATTGGAATATCCAGCAGCCCTACTTTACATATATGAAGACTCGGTATGAGGAGAATATTCCAATTGACAAAACACGAATGAAGACTTTTCATGGGCATCCCAATCGACACTATATGAACAGAGACTTGGCATGAAGATGATGTCCCAGTCGACAATACATGAAAGAAGACTTGGCATGGGGATATTCCAGTCGACATACATGTAATAAGACTTGGCAAGGACATCCCACTCAACACTACATGGGGACTTAGTGTGAAGACATTCCAATCGGCATGCATGAAAGAAGACTTAGTAAGGACATCCCACTCGAAAATACATGGTGAATGTAAGTGTTCATAGAACATGCCAAGATCGTCTAAGAGGGATTTTTGTGTGAATAAAATCAAAAGAGTTGCGGAATTACTCACATTGATCGGATTTAAGATTTAAAAAATTCCTCATTTGTTGGATGTAATGGAAGCTTCGGAGCTTGAAATCGAGTTCCAAACTCTCGGGTGAGTCTCCCTATCACCTTCCTTTGACTCCTTAATGTGCTAGCAATGTAGAATTTTGAAACAAAATTCCATGGGAGAGAGCTAGAGGTTCACGATTTTTACCAAGGAAGAAGAGAGAAAATGTTGTGAATAGTAACAAGCTAACACTTCCAAAGTCAACAAGTTAATATATAGTAAGGTTGAGTGTTGGAATAAGTTTCAGTGTGTTATAAGTAAAGCAATGCTTTCTTTCAACAAATCAAACTCATGAATTTAAGCCTAACCACTTCCATCACATGTCTAACATGTGATGCAAGTGAAGTGGGTCCCACCACTTTTAAATTCCAAATTTAAGTCGGACAATCCAACACGCAACTTCGCTCGAGTCTGGGTTCGCTTAATTCCAAATTAAGCGAATTACTGGTGCGACTTAATTAAATCCAATTTAATTAAATAATAATGCCTCGCAATATTATTACGTAAGTCGCTTACGAATTAATTCTAAATTAATTCGTTCACTTGAATTAAAATATAATTTTAATTCCGCTTTGAAATCCGATTTCATTTAATATATCTAATATATTATTTTATCCCAATTAAATAATTAAATAGTAAAATCTAATTTAACTATTAAATTTATTTTGCCGATTAATTCTAAATTAATCGCGCTCTCTCTTCTTGACGAATTTAATCCCAGATAAATTCTCGACGCAATTAATCCCAGATTAATTCTTTATTTGATAATTAATTCCCAATTAATTATTGTCGTGATTAATCCCATATTAATTTTCTCTCTCTCTCATAATTAATCCCAGATTAATTCTGTTCGAGTCAAACATCATCGGTGAATCTTTGGGAGGCGACCCAAGAGATCCCTGAATATGTTGGCAGTAAATACGGTCATCGGACTATCAGAATACGTGCGTACCCGGTACCATTTCTTACCGATTTACAAGACATGGTTGGTTTCTAGCAAAACACCGTGCCTACCCAATTCTCCAGAAATATCATTTAAAGGAATATGTAATCTTTGTCAGGTGTAGTATACGTAGTATTGCGTATAACGATCCAGTATCAAATGCCACATGCTAGGCCTATGGCTGAAATTGTGTCTGCCCCATATGAAGCATATATCGGATCTGTGGTAACTAGTCTCTATAATCGGATAATCATGACCTTGTCATATTATCCCGATAGCTGCAATATACAAGAGTACCAGTTCCGTATCCTGCGTGATCATCATCTCCATATGACTGAAAAGATATTTCCATCTTCACATCACACCCAATACACTATGATTCTCAGTATACCCAGAAGAGGCGTTCACAGAACCTGTTAAAGCCCCGGACGACCAAAACCAAAGTATATTGATTGTCGCAAGTATTAGCGATGCAAGTCTCAGGTTAAGACCAAATACACCTACCCTGATTCGGATTCCCATAGACACATAGTCATACTACCAATGAGATTCCGAGGGGTCTATCCAGAGCGAAGCTATTTCCGTACTATCAATAAATAGAACCTTATATTACACTTGCATGAGTATCCAATACCCAAATATACGAGAACTATGCATTTACGCTTCCATAACGCGCACAAGTGTAATACTAGTCTATTCCGCATTATCGATGTCCAGTCTCGATAATACTGCGACTATGGATATTTAATGATTAAACCTTAGTGGATTAATATTGTCTTATATCTTATTAATCCAGTACTAATCATATGAACTTTTATCATTTATGTATCTCAGTAAACCAATTACAAATGATAAAAGAGCAATTTCACTTGTCACATAGTTAATTTGTACAACAACACTATGTTCTGTACAAATAGTGATGCTATGGATCATAATTATCCAACAATCTCCCACTTGGCCCATAGCCAATCACTCAAGTGTCCTACACCTGAACTATGTACGGGTCACTCAAACTTCTGCTAAGAAACAGCTTTCGTCAGCGGATTTGCAATGTTATCATCTGATGCGTTTTATTCGATCATCACATCACCACAATGTATGATTTGACGAATCAGATGAAATAGTCGAAGTATGTACTTGGATCATTGATGAGACCACTGTTCCTCAGCCTGCGATGTAGCCTAGCTCAGCTGCTAATAGAACTACACCTAATCCAATTAGGATTATATAGATCCAAAATGCTTCTTTTGCGGCCTCAGCTGCAACAATGTCCGCTTTTGTTATTTATTCGGAAATAGTATCTTACTTGGAAGATTTCCAGCTCACTGTTCTGTTATTCAAACTAAATATGTACCCTTATTGCGACTTAAAGTCGTCTTTGTCGGTTTGGAAACTCACAGCGGTGAACCTAGTCACCTCAAGTTCTCATTTCCCCATATTTTAAGAACGCATCCTTAGTTCGTCTAAGATACTTAAGGATGTTCTTAACATCAATCCAGTGATCATCACCTGGATTGGCCTTATAGCGTCTACATACACTCAAAGCATATGAGACATCAGGTCACATACATTTAAAAAACGTATGAACTTTGGGAGGGTTGTCAGCATCTTTCTAGATCTATCCCATTAGATCTTTATTCCTAGAATAAAGCCTGCTTCTCCCAGGTATTCTATGGAGAATTTTAATGAAAACCAAGCTTTCACCGATTATATTATGGGAATTTTATTGCTAAGAAGCAATACATCATCAACTTATAGGACATTCATTATCAGTACGCTCCCACTAACCTTCTTATATACATAAGAATCATATTCGTTTTGAATTAAATCATATACCATTATGATTACATCAAAACGCTAGTTCCAAGAATGCAATGCTTGCTTTAATCCATAAATGGATCGATTTAACTTGCAAACCTTGTTTGCTTGTTTTGGTACGACAAAACCGTTATGATGTTGTAAACATCCTCCAAAAGGTTTCCGTTAAGGAAAGTGCTTTTTGACATCTATTTGCCATATTTCGTATATGAAATATGCAGCAATAGCAAGCATTATCCAAATGGATTTAATCATGGCTATAGATAAAAGGTTTCGTCGTAGTCGACACTATGTTGTTGACGAAACCCTTTCTGTACAAGCCTAGCTATGTACATTTATACATTGTCATCCATGTATGTCTTCCTTGAAGACTAATATAGTACAAATAGGCACAATGCCTTCTGGTACATCAATCAGTGTCCAAACTTGGTTGTATACATGTAATCCATTTCGGACTTCATGGCATTTTGCCTTAAAAGGAGTCGATATCTTGTATCACTTCCTCATACGTAGCCGGTTCTTCTTCCTCAATAAGATTGATATCTTCATGAGGTGAGATGAGAAACCCATACCTCACATGTTATTTTCTGACTCTCTCCGACCTACGTGGTTATTGTGTATTCGAAGATTATTGGTATAGTTTCATCCCTGATGAACTGTTGGTGTTCATGAGGACTCGATGCCTGGAACAATATTACTCTGATTTTCATCGAGTTTTACTTTCTTACCACTTACTACTGCATATATGAATTCCTCTTAGGAAAATCGCATGGAGAGCAACAATTACATTGTTCTCTTGTGTGTTGTATAAGTACTATACTTTGGTTTCCCTAGGACAACCTACAAATAGGCACTTATCCGATTTGGGTTATAGTTTGGTATCATCCAAACATTCAATTATATGCCCAACATTCCAAATCTTCAGGAATGAGAAACCCGGTTTCTTTCATGTTCATATCTAATATGAAGTCTGTCTAACAGATTTACAATGAACCTTATTCAAAATAAGTATTTGCACTGTTTAATGTGTATCCTCATAAGGAAATTGGTAGCTCAGAGCGACTCATCATTAACCTTACCATGTCCAACAAAGTTCGGTTTCTCTGTTCGGACACACCGTCAAATTGAGGTGTCCTGGGAGGAGTCCACTATAAAAGAATACTAAACTCTTTCAAGTAATCTTGAAACTCATATGTTGAAGTATTTTTACACTATGGTCCATGTTGGAGTTTACTAAGGTCCCAAGGATCAATAAACAAGCATGAACATGTGTGAATACATACGAGGGAGTTACGGAATACTCACATCAATCGGTTGAGCGACGCGGCGACGAACAAAAACTCAAAATCTGCTCACTGCAACTCACGGCAATGGACTGCTCCAAGCTCACTGTTTTCGGCCATTCTTGGTTCTTCAAGCAAGCTCCAAGCTTCGTCGAATGATTCCCGGCTCATGGGTGGACTTCCCTATCACCTTCGCATGATCCCGGAGTGTGCTAGCACTCTTGATTTTGCCACAAAATCGCAGTTACTTCCCTTTCTTGCTCACGGTTTTTTAGTGAAAAACAGAACAAGAAAAGCCCTCCATGGGCGTGTGATGAAGAAGAAAAATGGAGGAGAGAGAGATAAATGTGTTAAGTGAAATTGGTAATTGATTTCTAAAATCAAATACACAATTTTGGTTCCAAAAGTCAAAGAAATTAATGCCCACAAATGCCAACCACACACATCACTCAATCACATCAATCATAAGTTGTCAAGTCACATCACTCAAAGTGACAAGTGATTTGACGCTTGATGCGACTAATGATTTGACGCTTGATTTGACTTGCATGCCGCACTCAAATTCGAAATGCGAATGCGCTCGTAAATAATCCCGGGCTCGGGTTCGCTAATTCCAAATTAATGAATTTTCCGTTGCATCGTAATTAAATGATTACGCCTAGCGAAGTCACTATTCACGTCGCTAACGAATTAATTCTAAATTAACTCATTCGCTCGAATTAAAATCTAATTTTAATTCCGCGTCGAAATCCAATTTCGTTTAATATATCGAATATATTAATTTATCGATTAATTCCAAATTAACTGTTCTCTCTCTTTAAATTGATATTTTATCCTAGATAAAATATCTCCATAATTAATCCCATATTAATTCTCTCTCATCTTATTAATCCCAGATTAATTAAAAGTGCGAGTCATACATCATCGGTGAATCTTCGGGAAGCGATCCATGAGATCCCCGGATATGTTGGCAGTAAATTCGGTCGTCGGACTATCCGAACACGTAAGTACCTCGTACTACATTTATACCGATTTACAAGACAAGGTTGGCTTCTAGCAAAGCACCATGCCTACCCATTTACCCAGAAATATCCTTACAGGAATAAAAGATCTATATCAGACATAGTATAGTAGTATGGCGTATTTCGATCCAGCATCAGATGATCACATGCAAGGCCTGGGGTTGGTACAATGTCTGCCCCGTACGAAGCATATATCGGATTACAAGCAACTAGTCTCTTTAATATCGGATAATCATGACCAAGTCATATTATCCCGATGGTTGCAACCTTTTTAGAGAAACCAGTATGTATCCCTGTGCGATCATCAACTCCATATGACTGGAGTGACACTTCCGTCTTGACATCAAACCCAACACACTACGATTCTCAATATGCCCAGCATTGGCGTACATAGAACCGGTTAAAGCCCTGGACGACCGCAACCAAAATATATTGATTGTCGCAAGTATTAGCGGTGCAAGTCTTAGGTTAAGAGCAAATACATCTACCCTGATTTCGGACTTCCATAGACACATAGTCATACTACCAATGGAATTCTGAGGGGGTCTTATCCAGAGCGAAGCTGTTTCCCTACCATCGGTAAAAACACAAACCTCTATTACACTTGCATGAGTATCATATACCCAAATATATGAGAACTATGTTGTTGTGCCCTCACAACGCGCACAAGTGTAATACTAGTCTTTTACGTATTTATCGATGTCAAGCTCAATAATACTCTGATTAGGGATATTTAATGATTTATCCTTAGTGGATTGATACTGTCTCATATCATTCTCAATCCAGGAACAAATCACAAGGACCTCCTATCATTTATACATCTAGGTGATCTAATCACAAATGATAAGAGTGCAATCTCCTTTGTCACATAGTTAATTTATACAACAACACCATGATCTGTACAAATAGTGACGCTATGAGTCATAATTTTCCAACAATCTCCCACTTGGCCTATAGCCAGTCACTCGAGTGTCTTACACCCGAACTATGTACGGTTGGCTCAAACTACTGAGAAATGCTTTCGTCAGCGGATTTACATGATTATCATCTGATGCGATTTATTCGATCATCACATCACCACGATGTATGATCCGAACGGATCAGATGAATATCGAAGTATGTATCTAGATCGTTGATGAGACCGTTAATTCTTTAGCCTGTGCTGACGCCTAGCTCAGCTGCTAACAGAACTATATCTAATCTAATTAGATTTTGTATCGACCCAGAAGGCTTCTATTGCCGCCTCAGCTGCAGCAATAACTCGCATTTGTTGTTTATATTCGGTAACAGTATCTTGCTTGGAAGATTTCCAGCTCATTGTTCCGTTATTCAAACTGTACAGTACCGTTTGCGACTTTCAGTCGTCTTTATCGATTTAGGAAACTTGCAGTAGTGATTCCAGTCACTTCAAGTTCTCTTTATCCACAGATTAAAATGGCATCCTTAGTTCTCTAAGATACTAACGGATGTTCTTAACATCAATCCAGTGACTATCACTTGGATTGGCCTGTTTGTGAATCCATATGCTCAAAGCGTATGAGACACCAGGTCGCGTATATTTTTAATGTACGAGTTCTCGGAGAGTTTTCTCGAAAGCCAAGCTTTCGTCGATTTATTTTATTGGAATATCATTTCCAAGAAATGACATATTATCATTATTTATAGGACAGCCACTGTCAGTGCGCTCCCACTAACCCTCTTATATACACAAGAATCATTTCGTTTTGAATTAAATCATAATCAATTATGATTACATCAAAACGATAATTCCAAGAACCTATGCTTGCTTCAATCCAAACATGGATCGATTAACCCGCAAACCTTGTTTGCTAGTTATGGTACGACAAAACCGACAGGATGTTGCGAACATCCTCCGAAATGTTTCCTTTTCAGGAAAGCGATTTTCCCGTTAAGCTGCCATATTTCATAAATGAAACATGCAGCAGTAGCAAACATTATCCAAATGGATTTACCGTGGCAACATGTAAAAGGTTGAATCATAATCAGCACAATGTTGATAACGATACCTTTCCGCTACAAGCCTAGCTTAGTACATTGGTATGTTGCCATCCATGTATGTCTTCCTTGAAGACTTATAATACCAATAGGCACAATGCCTTGCGGTACATCAACTAGTATCCAAACTTGTTGATATACATGGAATCCATTTCGGATTCATGACACTTTGTCATAATAGGGAGTCGATACCTTGTATCACTTCCTCATACGTAGTCAGTTGGTGTACCTCAATAAGATTGACATCTTTTCGAGGTGAGATCAGAAACCCATACCCCAGGTTATTTTCTGATTCTCTCCGACATACGCGGTTCTTGTGTATTCGAAAATTATGCTATAGTTTCATCCTTGATGAACTATTTATGTTCCATTAAGAATCGATGCCTCGAATAGTATTACTCCGATTTTCATCGAGTTTTACTATCCTCCCACTTACCACTACATATCGGTATTCCTCTTAGGAAAATCGCATGGTGAGCAACAATCTAATTGTTCTCTTGTGAGTTGTATAAGTAAAATACTTATGGTATCCCTAGGATAACCTACAATTGGCACTTATCCAATTTGGGTTTTAGTTTGGTATCATCCAAACATATGCCTAGCATACCCAAATATACAGGAATGTGAAACCCGATTTCTTTCCCGTTCATATCTAATATGAAATCTGTCAAACAGATTCTTATGGAACCTTATTCTAAATAAGTTCTGCACTGTTTATGCTTATCCGTTGAAGGAAATGGTAGCTCAAAGTGACTCATGATTAACCTTATCATGTCCAACAAAATTCGGTTACTCATTTTGGACACACCGTCAGGATGACATGTTCCAGGAGGAGTCCTCATTGAAGAATACTTTACTCTTTCAAGTATCTAAGAAACTTATTGCTTAAGTATTTTTCATTACGGTCTAACCGTGACGTTTGTTTAATACTTTAGCCGATCTGTTTGTCTATTTCGTGTCGAAACTTAACAGTTTCTGATTTGTGTTCTTCAAAAGAAACACATAACCATAACGCGATGCCACATCCGTAAAGGTCACGAAATATTCATATCCACATCTAGCCTAGCTAGACATGGGCCCACTTGCTTCACTATGAACTACGACTAACAGGTCGGTGGCATTTACACTTTTACCAAGTAAATAGTGTTATAGGCACATTGCCCAATAAACTAGATTTGTAGACTTTATTTGATTGGGATCAAATTAGTCCTAGTACCCACTCTTTAAAAGTGCGGATATACGAGTCTTGTTTAATTGTGTCCCAGACAGCAATGCCACAATTAAGTCTCTTCTGATCAAATCAGTTTGAACTATTTGTTTGTCATTTTATCCGTTTGAGATTTATTTATATTCAAAATATAAATACTATTATTCACATCAAATGTGTTTATCTCAATATCATCTTTATATAATAAAACACTTTAGTGTTTTAGAATATAAAGGTTCACTCGCAGCGGGTTAAACACTGATACAGAGATAATGTTTCTAGTCAAACTAGTTACATTATAACAGTTTCCAAATTTAGGTACGCACCCGAAGGTAGTTCCTAAAGTTAGGTATCTACGGTCGAAACAGCGACTCTCGTCCCGTTTCTGATTCGCAGATAAATCTCAATAGAAGTCAGTATCCTGCTCATAGCAGATTCTGAACATCAATGTATATATATATCACACTTAGTATCTAAAATCCAATTTTAATACTAGTAGTGAACATAATTTTGAAAAACATATTTGAAGTCAAAGCCTTGCTCGTCTTCAATTCCTTCATGTCTGCTTTGTCCAAATGGCAATAACGCTTCTGCAATCCCGTTTGCCACAGTTTAGGCAGACATTTTGGAATATGTCATTTATCTTCCCACAAGATTATAATGATTTTGCCTTTGCCCATTTCAACACTCTAGAAGCCTTTGGCCAAACATTGGCCTTCTAGAATATCGAAGTAAGGTGCGCCTTTGCGCTACTTGCCTTATTGCAAATTTTGCCTTTGCCCATTAACTCTCCAAGAGTTTACTATTGCAATTTAGTACTTCTAAAATCTAAAGATAGATTTATGAAGATCCTTCAATTTCATTATCATACTTTAAGGATCTAATCCTTAGTTCTGATTCAGAAATTAAGGAGTCTACTGCGACAAGCTTAATGGATTAAGCATTAAGGTTATCATCACATAAATCTTCCAAAGATTATGCTATACTATTTGCTTAACTCCGGGCTTAGGCCTAATATGTTATTTTATCAAATAAAATAACTTATTAGTTTCCAGGACCATCCTGAAATTATTCCCAATTTGAAAACTAAACCATTTAAATACATTTTCCCAAGGATTATGTTTTAAATGTCAATCTTTCAATTTTATCTTGATTCTAATAGTCCAACTATTTAATCAACGATGTCGGTACTTATTTATTATAATGATTACAATAGTCCAACTATTTAATCAACTATAATTTAATAAATTAAAATCAATTATATTGATTACTATAATCCAATTATAAAATCAACTATAAATAAATAGTTTGAATACAGTCCAACTGTTAATTTAAAACAACATTTAAATATTAGTCCAACTAACATTTAATTTATTTGACGAATGATATTTGTTTGAGCGCGTATGACAAGTAATTAAACGAATATTGCAAATTCAATTCTTGCCTCCCACTATTTTTCAGCGAGCCTCTAACCCTATGTCGAGTACTCGGGAAACCGTGTTCCTAGTGGGCTAGGATCCCGTTAAATATCACACAATCTTGACTTTGGCCAACAAATTGTATAATAATTAACTAGGTAGATCTCTAAGATCGATGGATCCAATCCAATTCCTAGATCCGGTAGGGGGACATCCAAGTCCGAAACATATATCTTATATATGCCAATACATCCAATGTATTACCTAACCTTTTTCCTCTGAACCAACTAAGCCTTGGCTTTGGCACAACAAACTTAGTGATCCCAGTTAAGCGCGACCCATTGACCATGGAAAGCTTCGTAATCAATGTCGATGGACAAGAAGTGGTCTTGACTTTGGCCAACAAACCAAAACTTGGACAAGACACCAATATGGAACAAAGCCTTCGTGATTCAAACACATCCTCGACGGACAAAGGCCTTGACTTTGGCAAACAAGCCAATGGCAGTCTTAGATCTTGAGTAAGAATCACTCAATGGAAGGAAAGACGCTTATATTTTTACGAGGTTTTTCGAGTGCAAATTGGCAACCAATTTATTATCTTTGTTAAGGTCTCATCATCATTACACCCTTAAACATGCATTCTAAACACATAATAAAGCGCATATGAATAAAATAATAATGATATGCGGATGGATACTTTACACATTGATCCTAGATCAAATCTCTCCATTTCTCTCTCCCGCTAGCACATGTATTTACTTCTACCCATTACACTACACTTCTAAAGAAACCTTATTTACATTGAGGGGAATAAGTGAGAAGAGAATACAAAGAATAAGGAGGTAATAAGGCTGGACACGCAGGTCCAATTAATAAATCAAATTTATTACAACAATTTCTAAAATTGCCCCACCCATCTAATATCCATCCGATATACATTATTCATGCATCGCAACCATGTATTCACACAAGCATGTTATCAATCAATCTAATCAAATTAATTAATCTGATAATTAGTGACCATCCAATGTTCAAACAACGATTTGATTTTGCTTGAGTCAAACTCGTTTTGTGAATAAGTACTTAAAGTACGAATTCTCGAATTAAATTGAACTACATAATTAAATCCAATTCAATAAGCATTTAATTCTAATTCGCTTATTTAATTCCAAATTAAACATTACACTTTAATAATAAACCTTTTACGACTTAAATTCCAAATTTAATCGGAACGGGTCTCAAAGCCTGATTAACGTCCAACGTTTATTTAATTAAAGTCCAATGGGCTTTTAATTAATTTCTTGAGGCGTGGACTTTTGGTCAACTCGGGTCAAACCGATAACCAAAGTCCAATCCGGGAGTTACCCCAATTACCCCAGAAATCAATTTAGACCCATTAGGCCCAATTAAACTTTAAAGGTCCATTGGTCGCATTTGGGCTTTATGGAAGCGGTTTTGGGCCCAATTGGATCCAATCCAATTTGCCTTAACCCAAATTGGTACAACCAAGCCCAATAAGCCCAATAACAACTTTCAAGCCCAATTTCACAAAATTAGCCCAATTCAATTAAATTGCCAAATTCCAAATTCCCAATTTAATTACCTAAAGTGCATTACACAATTAATTATCCAATTAAAATTTCTAAAACATCAATTAGCCTAATTAATCATGCTCTTTTACAACAAAACATGTCCAACACATTTTATCAAAAATCAAACCCAATTCATGTTTTACTACTCTCGGCAATAAGGGGTAATTTTTGTCCGATTCGGTTTCAATCCAATTAAACCCACAATCACCATTAAATCATCATTCCCAATTGATTCAAGTCATCCAATGATCAAAAATCAAAAAATCACCAAGACATTTTAGGGCACATGTATTCGGCCAACAACAAAAAATTGGGGAAAATTGTTCCAAACATAATTTCAACAAATTGATCAAATCAATCCTTAATTCAAACACATTTAAGCATACTAATTCATCCAATTTCATTAATCATGCTCAAAATCAAGTTTACCCAAATTTTAAGCCCTAAATGTTTTCATGCTTTTCCTTGCTCATGATACCATTGTTGGAGTTTACTAAGGTCCCAAGGATCAATAAACAAGCATGAACATGTGTGTGAATACATACGAGGGAGTTGCGGAATACTCACATCGATCGGTTGAGTGACGCGGCGACGAACAAAAACTCAAAATCTGCTCATGCAGCTCATGATAGTGGACTGCTCCAAGCTCACTGTTTTCGGCCATTCTTGGTTCTTCAAGCAAGCTCCAGCTTCGTCGAACGATTCCCGGCTCATGGGTGGACTTCCCTATCACCTTCGTATGATCCCAGAGTGTGCTAGTACTCTTGATTTTGCCACAAAATCGCACTTGCTTCCCTTTCTTGCTCACGATTTTTCAGTGAAAAATAGAACAAGAAAAGCCCTCCATGGGAGTGTGATGAAGAAGAAAATGGAGGAGAGAGAGAGATAAATGTGTGTTAAGTGAAATTGGTAATTGATTTTTAAAATCAAATACACAATTTTGGTTCCAAAAGTCAAAGAAATTAATGCCCACAAATGCCAACCACACACATCACTCAATCACATCAATCACAAGTTGTCAAGTCACATCACTCAAAGTGACAAGTGATTTGACACTTGATGCGACTAATGATTTGACGCTTGATTTGACTTGCGTGCCGCACTCGAATTCGAAATGCGAATGCACTTGCAAATAGTCCCGGGCTCGGGTTCGCTAATTCCAAATTAACGAATTTTCCATTGCTTCGTAATTAAATGATTACGCCTAGCGAAGTCACTATTCACGTCGCTAACGAATTAATTCTAAATTAACTCGTTCGCTCGAATTAAAATCTAATTTTAATTCCACGTCGAAATCCAATTTCGTTTAATATATCGAATATATTAATTTATCGATTAATTCCAAATTAACCGTTCTCTCTCTTAAATTGATATTTTATCCTAGATAAAATATCTCCGCATTAATCCCAATCCAGATTAATTTTCTCTCTCATCTTATTAATCCCAGATTAATTAAAAGTGCGAGTCATACGTCATCGGTGAATCTTCGGGAAGTGACCCATGAGATCCCCGGATATGTTGGCAGTAAATTCGGTCGTCGGACTATCCGAACACGTAAGTACCTCGTACTACGTATATACCGATTTACAAGACAAGGTTGGCTTCTAGCAAAGCACCATGCCTACCCAATTATCCAGAAATATCCTTACAGGAATAAAGGATCTATATCAGGCGTAGTCTACGTAGTATTGCGTATTTAGATCCAGCATTGGATGATCACATGCAAGGTCTGGGGCTGGTACAATGTCTGCCCCGTACGAAGCATATATCGGATTACGAGTAACTAGTCTCTTTAATATCAGATAATCATGACCAAGTCATATTATCCCGACGGTTGCAACCTTTTTAGCGAACCAATTTTGTATCCCTGCACGATCATCAACTCCATATGACTGGAGTGACACTTCCATCTTGACATCACACCCAACACACTACGATTCTCAATATACCCAGCATTGGCGTACACAGAACCGGTTAAAGCCATGGACGACCGCAACCAAAGTATATTGATTGTCGCAAGTATTAGCGGTGCAAGTCTTAGGTTAAGACCAAATACACCTACCCTAATTTCGGACTTCCATAGACACATAGTCATACTACCAATGGAATTCTGAGGGGGTCTTATCCAGAGCAAAGCTGTTTCCCGTACCATCGGTAAAACACAACCTCCTATTACACTTGCATGAGTATCCTATACCCAAATATATGAGAACTATGTAGTTGTGCCCTCACAACGCGCACAAGTGTAATACTAGTCTTTTACGTATTTATCGATGTCCAATCTCGATAATACTCTGACTATGGATATTTAATGATTTATCCTTCATGGATTGATACTGTCTCATATTATTCTCAATCCAGGAACAAATCACAAGGACCTCCTATCATTTATACATCTAGGTGATCTAATCACAAATGATAAGAGTGCAATCTCTTTTGTCACATAGTTAATTTGTACAACAACACCATGATCTGTACAAATAATGACGCTATGGGTCATAATTGTCCAACAGTCCGACTGTAATGTTTTTAATACTTTTATCGGTCTGTTTTCTTACTTCGTGTCGAAACTCTTTGAATTACTCAAAAGTTCCTTACTTGTGTTTCATAAGATACACATAACCGTAACGCGATGCCACATCTGTAAAGGTTATGAAGTATTCATATCCACCTCTAGCCTAACTAGACATGTGCCTACTTACGTCACTATGAACGAGGGCTGACAGATCGGTGACACTTGCACTTTTACCAAGTAAAAGGTGTTTTAGGCACTTTTCCTAATAAACTAGATTCATAGACATCATTTGAATTAGAATCAAATCTGTCATAGTATCCACTATTCGAAAGTGTGGATATACGAGTCTTGTTAATGTGTCCCAGACAAAAATGCCACTTTTAAGTCTCAACAGATTTATAAAGTTTGAGCTTTTGTTTGTCATATTATATGTTTGAGATTTATTTATATTCTAAATATAAATACTGTTATTCACATCTAATGTGCTTATCTCAATATCATCTTTATAAACAAAACACTTAGTGTTCTAGAATATAAAGGTATACCCGCAACAGGTTAAACTAGATATAAAGATAATGTTTCTAGTCAAATTAGGTACATATAACAGTATCCTAATTTAAGTACATGCCCAAAGGGCAGTTCCAAAACTCAGGTTTTATGGCTAAAACAGCAACTTTCGTTCCATTTCCGACTCATAGGTCGATCTCAACTAAAGCCAGTCTTCTGCTAATCAGCAAATCCCGCACATCAGTACATATATTTATATACCACATCCAGTATCTAAAATCCAATTTTAAAACCAGGAGTGGACATGTTTATAACAAACATTCTTGAAGCCAGAGCCTTGTTCGTCTTCACTTCCTTCATGTCTACCTTGTCCATACGTCAGTCACGCTTCCAGTGACCCCGTTTGCCACAGTTTAGGCAGACATATTGGGATATGTCCTTTGTCTTCTTAGAAGACTGTGACGATTTAGCCTTGCCTTTTCTTCACACCCCCAGAAGCCTTCGGCCAAGCCTTGGCCTTCTGGGATGTCGAAGTAAGATGCACTTTGCACATCTTGCCCCCTTTGCAAGCTCTGGCCTTGTCTCCTTTAGCATAGCCATTAACTCTCCAAGAGTTTTCTTTTGCAATTAGTACTTCTAAGATCTAAGAATAGATCTATGAAGATCCTTCAATTTCAACATCATGGTTTAAGGATCTAATCCTTAGTTCTGCCGAAGAAATTAAGGAGTCATTGCGGCAAGCATAACTGATTGAGCACTAAAGTTATCATCACGATGAGTCTTCCAAAGCTCATGCTCTACTATTTGCTTAACTCCGGGCTTAGGCCCGAGAGGTCACTCTATCAAATAGATTAACTTCTCATCTCCCAGGACTATCCTGAGATTCATTTCCCTATATGAAAATTTACGCCGTTAAAGACATTTTTCACCTAGGATTATGTCCATTGACGCTAATCTTTCAAGACATCTTGATTGCTATAGTCCAACTATCCAATCAATGATTTCAGGTACATTCTAGGGGTGAGAAAAATCGATTTCGGTTTCGGTTCCGCATAGAACCGGAACCTACCCGGAAAAATTCGGTTCCGCACTAAGTGGAACTGAAACCTACCAATTAAACAGGGTACCTTATTATTTGATTCCAATCTGGATCCGGTTCGGTTCCGATCTGAATCCGAATTACCCTATTTTAAAATATTTTAATGAAAACTACATTCCAATACGAGTCCGTAGGAAAAAATGGGGACCAAATCGGAGTGCGGAAGCTCAAGAACGAAGAAAATGAAGTTTTAGACTTTTAATGCTCGTCAGCCTCATTACCCTTTCTGTTTTCATTTACAATTAGGCAAGTTATCAGTGCATTGAGTTGCCTAGTTGTGAAACCTTGGGTATGATATGTTTAAAGTTTAATCAAAGTAAATTAAAAAATAAATGGACAATCAATGGGAAGAATGATACCGTTTCATTTAATCTCTCTACATCATTCGTCAGCTCCTCCATCAGTTTGTAGAGTCCTGCAAGCAACATCATAAAAATGATCAAAATGGATCAAATGGATTATATATTACAACAAAAAATTTGTGCCACTAACCTTCAAATTCATTTCTTAGTTATGCATTTTGAGATTTTTGCAAAGCAAGTTTCAATGACAATTGATGCGTCTGCAGACCAACATTCAGAAACAGCAGTAAAAGAAACAACAGCTATATTTTCCTCCAGTTCCTTCACTTTTTTGTCCTTCTCCTCAACCAAATTCTAGTATTGTGGAATCAAAGAGACCATTAACATGATGAGCAAATGCCAAATGGCAGACAAAAGCAAGCACACAGAGGTTCAAATTTTTTGAATGCAGCTACCACTCAAATAGTAGTGAAACCGGTTCTATATTCGATTCCAAAAACCGGTTCCATTGTCCGGTTCCGGTTCCGATCATTTTGGAACCGGAACCTACCTGGATAAAATTGGTTCCTTCATTTTTGGAACCGGAACCTACCCGATTACAGCCGGTTCCGGTTCCAAACCCAGAAAACCGGTCCGGTTTCAACCGGTTCGGGTAGACCCGGAACCGTTGCTCACCCCTAGTACATTATAGTATAATTAATTACACCCTTAAGCATGCATTCTAAAAGCATAATAATGCGTGATAAAATTTAATAATGATATGCGGATGGATATACAACAAACTTGTTCTTAGAACAAATTTCTCTCTTTCCTCTCTCCCGCTAGCACTATTCATACTTCTACCCAATTACATAATACTTCTAAAGAAACTTCATTTACATTGAGGGGAATTGGTGAGAAGAGAAATACAATGAGATAAAGAGATAATAGGCTGGACACGCAGGTCCAATTAATAAATTCTAAATTTATTACAATAATTTCCAAAATTGCCCTCACCCTTCTAATATCCATCTGATATATATTATTCATACATACATCCAAGTATTCACACAAAGCATGTTATCAATCAATCTAATCCAATTAATTAATCTTTGATTAGTGACCATCCAATGTTCAAACAACGTTTAAGAATAAATACTCAAAGTAAGTATTCTTGAATTATATTGAACTACAATTTTTAATCCAATTTAAATTGTATCCAATACTAATTAATATTTAATTCCAAATTAAATAATTACACTTTCAATAGTGCATTTTAGACTTGGATTCCAAATCAAATCTTTATGGGTCTCAAAGGCCCAATTAGTATCCAATACTATTCAATTAAAGTCCAATGAGCTTTCAATTAATTCTTAAGGCATGGGCTTTGGCAATTATGGGTCAAACCCAAGATGCCAAGGCCCAATTAGGAATCAGCATGTGCCAAAAATCAATTTAGGCCCATTAGGCCCAACTAAAATTTTAAAGGCCCAATTATCATATTTGGATTTTATGGAAATAGTTTTAGGCCCAATTGGATCCAACCAATTATCCTAAACCAAACTTGGCCCAACCAAGCCCATTAAGCCCAAATATAATAAATTAAATTAACTCATTATTCCAAATTACAAATTAATTCAATTCAAGTGTAATTACCATAATTAATTAATTAATCTAATGCTTCCAAAAACACTAAATAATTCAATTAATCATGCTCTACATTTCCAATTCATGTCCAACACAAATTGAAGCAAAATCAATCTTATAACATGCATCATGGCTCACGGCAAAGGCATACAAAAATTATTCAATTTGATTTCAATCTAATTAAATCAACATCTAAGATTCATTTCATGCCATTTAAACATCAATTGTTAAAATTCAAAAAATCACCATGAGCTCTCTAGGTCATGTATTCGGCCAAGGCATACAAATTGGGGAAAATTGATCCTATCAATTTTTCACAATTCCAACAATGTACAAATCCAATTGAACAACATACAAGCTCAACCAAACCATCAATTTAAGAAAATACATACTCCAAGCATAAATTCCCAAATTAAAGTCCATGAACCCTAGATTTCCAAATCAAACTTAGATTGCTCTGATACCATTGTAAATGTTCCTAGAACATGCCAAAATCGTCTAAGAGTGATTTGTGTGTGAATAAAATCAAAAGAGTTGCGGAATTACTCACATTGATCAGATTTATGATTTCAAAAATTTCTCATTTGTTGGATGTAATGGAAGATTCGGAGCTTGAAATCGAGTTCCAAACTCTCGGTGAGTCTCCATATCACCTTCCTTCGACTCCTTAATGTGCTAGCAATGTAGAATTTTGAAACAAAATTCCATGGGAGAGAGCTAGAGGTTCACGATTTTTACCAAGGAAGAAGAGAGAAGATGTTGTAAATAGTAACAAGCTAACACTACCAAAGTCAACAAGTTAATATATCGTAAGGTTGAGTGTTGGAAAAGTTTGAGTGTGTTATAAGTAAAGCAATGCTTTCTTTCAACAAATCAAACTCATGAATTTAAGCCTAACCACTTCCATCACATGTCTAACATGTGATGTAAGTGAAGTGGGTCCCACCACTTTTAAATTCCAATTTAAGTCGAACAATCCAACACGCACTTCGCTCGGGCCCAGGTTCGCTTAATTCCAAATTAAGTGAATTACCGTTGCGACTTAATTAAATCCAATTTAATTAAATAAAAATACCTCGCAATATTATTCCGTAAGTCGCTTACGAATTAATTCTAAATTAATTCGTTCGCTTGAATTAAAATCTAATTTTAATTCCGCTTTGAAATCTGATTTCATTAATATATCTAATATATTATTTTAGCCCAATTAAATAAATTAAATATTAAAATCTAATTTAACTATTAAATTTATTTTACCGATTAATTCTAAATTAATCGCGCTATATCTCTTGACAAATTTAATCCCAGATAAATTCTCGACGCAATTAATCCAAGATTAATTCTTTATATGATAATTAATTCCCAGATTAATTATTGCCGTATTAATCCCAGATTAATTTTCTCTCTCTCATAATTAATCCCAGATTAATTCTGTTCGAGTCAAACATCATCGGTGAATCTTTGGGAGGCGACCCAAGAGATCCCTGGATATGTTGGCAGTAAATACGGTCATCGGACTATCCGAATATGTGCGTACCTGATACCACTTTCTTACCAATTTACAAGACATGGTTGGTTTCTTGCAAAGCACCGTGCCTACCCAATTCTCTAGAAATATCCTTTAAAGGAATATGTAATCTTTGTCAGACGTAGTATACGTAGTATTGCGTATAACGATCCAGTATCAAATGTCACATGCTAGGCCTGTGGCTGGAATTGTGTATGCCCCGTATGAAGCAGATATCGGATCTCTGGTAACTAGTCTCTATAATCAGATAATCATAACCTTGTGATATTATCCCGATAGCTGCAGCATACAAGAGTACCAGTTCCGTATCCTGCGTGATCATCATCTCCATATGACTGAAGTGATACTTCCATCTTGACATCACACCCAATACACTACGATTCTCAGTATACCCAGAAGATGCGTACACAGAACCTGTTAAAGCCCCGGACGACAAAAACCAAAGTATACTGATTGTCGCAAGTATTAGCGATGCAAGTCTCAAGTTAAGACCAAATACACCTACCCTGATTCAGATTCCCATAGACACATAGTCATACTACCAATGGGATTCCGATGGGTCTATCCAGAGCGAAGCTGTTTCCGTACCATCGGTAAACAGAACCTCATATTACACTTGCATGAGTATCCAATACCCAAATATACGAGAACTATGCCGTTACACTTCCATAACGCGTACAAGTATAATACTAGTCTATTCTGCATTATCGATGTCCAGTCTCGATAATACTACGACTAGGGATATTTAATGATTAAACCTTAGTGGATTAATATTGTCTCATATCTTATTAATCTGATACTAATCATATGGACTTTTATCATTTATGTATCTCGGTAAACCAATTACAAATGATAAAAGAGCAATTTCATTTGTCACATAGTTAATTTGTACAACAACACCATGTTCTGTACAAATAGTGATGCTATGGGTCATAATTATCCAACAGGGACTTGGTGTGAAGACATTCTAGTCGACATGCATGAAAGAAGACTTGGCAAGGACATCCCACTCGACACTACACGTATGGAGACTTGGTGTGAAGACATTCCAGTCGACATGCATGAAAGAAGACTCGGAAGGGACATCCTGTTAGGGTTGGTGCTCGGAGTACCAATCCGGATCGTATTTATGTCCGGTTCATGAATACGAGCAATTCTGTTTTCCATAATATTACTTAATTTAGTGGTAGAACCCTTGTCTTTTATACATTTATTCGATCTAATTACGATTAGATATCTGATTACGATTAGATCGAAACTAAATCTGGTTTAGTGATACGTGTATATTAGAAAAGACCCTAGGATTTACAGTATAGTGCACAGGTACAACGTAGTTTGTAATTGACATTGGGAAGGACACTATTAGTTTTATATACTTAAACAAAGTTCCAGGTCAAGATTTGCTAACACGGGTCGGTTAGTAAAATCCGCTGAGACCAGTACATGTCGTATCGTGACTTCGTCTGATGGTTTATCCCAGTGAACCATGAGTCTCGGGAGACTCATATAGACATGTAGGTGTTTATTTGATAAGACACTGAATGACTCATTGAAGATTTCCTATTAAATGATACACCAACGTCAATAAGAATCTTCTCGAGTTGAGCGAGCATAGTGGTCCTTCAACTTGAGATACCACTGTGGATATATGAGTTATCCTCCACACTTTGATGGCAGTCATATCAACAATCTAGTCATGATCAGACCTCCACATGTTCGTTGGGTGTGGATTGAAGCTCATGATATCCTGTGCGTATCAAGATAGGATCTGTCAGTCCTGTGTACAGGGCATAAGCATCCGCACGTGTTTACGATATAGTAAATCCATGGCCGTGGTATAACTTCATAAACCAATTCTGAGTGTTATTTAGAGATCGTAAATTAAAAGTCGACTATATTATACTGAACAGATTTGACATTCTAATATATATTCCAGGTATAATATGGATAGCCTGTGACGAAGGGATTATATATATGCAATGACCTCGACTTGCATAGTTTAGCGAGATTATATGTGGTCGTCATAATCCATGAGTGGGTGGATTATGAATACGAATTAGATTTCATGACGGATAAACCTAAACTTAGAGAGTCTCATAATATGAAGTGTACTCGTTGAGTACTTTGGCAACTCAATATGAATAATACAGATTATTCATAATACTTCACCAGATTAAATGAGTAATTCGGATCATTTAATCGGTTAAACGATAACACATGCATTAAGGGGATTTTGGCTAATCATAATTATTGTGTATTTGTATTTGATACATAATACGATTCGATACCCATTAATTATTCGTCAAATGAGATTTTGACACATGCCATAAATATATGTATTTGTTATTTATTGTAAATAAAAATACATATATAATAATAATTATATTAATTGATTATTTGAATATTTAATATTTAAATAATTGAATAATTAATTAATTAAGCCTTTTTCATAAATTTTATGATATATGGTAAGTTATTATTGGATCAAATGGCATGAATTAATTAAACTTAATGTGTCCAATGTTGATTGGATAACATAAAGCTTACATAATTAAATAGATTAATTTTTGCCAAAAATGACCAAAATGCCCCTCTTATTCCCATTGAGTCGGTCATGTATATATTAAAAGAAAAATTATTTTCATATTCCTCATTCTTTCATCCATGGCGACCACTCCCCCAAAGAAGCCCTAGGATTAGTTTGATCAAATCCATGAAGAATTGAAGGAAAAATCAAGAAAAAAGTTTGGGATTTCAAGAGATTACAAGGTAATCTACTTAACCCTAAGCTTAGAAATTTGATTTCTTATTTCTTTATGATTTAGAAAGGTTCTAGAGTTCCTTCAAATCTAAAATTTTGGGGCTTTTGATGTTGGTTGATGGATTAGAAGTTATATTGCATGTGTGAAGTAGTTTTGGAAGTAATTAGTGTAATTATTGTCCAATTTGATCAATTATTGATGAGTTGCTATTCTAGAGTGTTATGACCACTCTTGTGACATCTAGAATTGTTCTTGGGTGCTTCATATGTGGTGACTTTTGTTGGTGTTATGATTAATCAGATTAACCTTGAAAATTTGGATTTAAAGCATGAAAATTGGAATTTTTGGTTTCTGGATCAGATTCCTCAAAAATGGAATTTTTTTGATGAATTTGATGTCACATGAATGTAAAGGCTGTAAAGTGATGTGTATTGGATACATGTTTCTTAGTCTGTCTTATCAGTACGATTTATGGGTATCTTTCTATAACTGCATCCGAGATCGTGCCAAAGCTGTGAGGGTGTAGGTTATAGGATTATTATCCATACCGATTGTATATTGATACTGGACAAATTCAAGTGAAATTGGAAATCCTGAACATGACAAAGCTTTCAGGACTACATCGGTAGCTTAAGTTTGTCATTGACAAGTGAAGCTTTGATACGCCTCATTGTGAACGTGCCAAAGTTGTCATAATGAGAAACGGTCAGGACTAAAACCAGGAGTCACTGGTGAGTGATTGACAAAGAGTTGTCTACCTAATGAATATACGTAGGCGAGATCGTGCCAAAACTGTGAGTCGAAATATATTCATGAGATCCTACTTCCACTATGGAATTCGATTTAATTATTGAATTCCCGTTGTCCGTTGGGGATTACAGTATTACGTAAAGTAGTGGGAGACACTGTTGGGTTTAAAATCTATAACTTAAGAAGTGTGTAATATTTTGGAAAATTCTACTTTGTTTTCCTTACATTCTATATTGTTTATAGATTTATACTTCTAATCCACTGCATGCTTATTATTTGAATAGGTTTTCTGACTTTACTTATGGTTGCGTAATTCTAGAATAGGTTCTAGAAAGACAATAGATTTAGATATTGTTAGATTAGTTGAAACCATCGGGAACTGTTGTTCCGATTGTTGGATAATATGACCCATAGCGTCACTATTTGTACATATCATGGTGTTGTTGTACAAATTAACTATGTGACAAGGAAATTGCACTCTCATCGTTTGTGATTAGATCACCATAGATATATAAATGAAGAGAGGTCCATATGATTAGTTCCTGGATTGAGAATGATATGAGACAGTATCAGTCCTCGAAGGATTAATCATTGAATATCCCTAGCCGGAGTATTATCGAGACAGGACATCGATAATGCGGAATAGGCTAGTATTGCACTTGTGCGCGTTGTGAGGGCACAACGGCATAGTTCTCATATATTTAAGTATTGGATACTTATGCAAGTGCGATAGGAGGTTGTGTTTCCCGTACCGATGGTACGGGAAACAGCTTCGCTCTGGATAGACCCCTCAGAATCCCATTGGTATTATGACTATGTGTCTATGGGAGTCTGACATCAGGGTAGGTGTATTTGGTCTTAACCTGAGACTTGCACCGCTAATGCTTACGACAATCAATATACTTTAGTTGAGGTCGTCTAGGACTCTAACCGGTTCTGTGTATGCCAACTGCTGGGTATATTGAGAATCGTAGAGTATTGGGTGTGATGTCAAGACGGAAGTATCACTTCAGTCATAGTGGAGATGATGTCACGCTGGATACGGTATTAGTTCTCTTAAGTGTTGCGCAACCATCGGGATATTATGACTAGGTCATGCATATCCGATTATAGAGACTAGTTACCAGACATCCGACATGTGCTTCGGATGGGGCAGACACTTATCCAGCCCCAGCCCTAGCACGTGACTATCCGATACTGGGCCGATATACACAATACTTGGTATACTACGCTTGATACAGATCTTAAATATTCTTAGATGGATATGTCCGGAGAATTGGGTAGACTTGGTGCTTTGCTAGGAGTCGACCTTGTCTCGTAAATCGGTAGAACGTAGTACTTGGTACGTACGTGATTCGGATACTCCGACGACCGTATTACTGCCAACTTATCCGGGGATCTCATGGGTCGCTTCCCGATAATCCACCGATGACGCATAACTCGCACTCTTAAATAATCTGGGATTATATAGAAGAGAGAGAAAATTAATCTGGGATTAATTACGGAGATATTTTATCTAGGATAAAATATCGTCTAGAGAGAGATAACGATTAATTTGGAATTAATCGGTAAATTAATATATTCGATATATTACACAAAATTAGATTTCGACGCGGAATTAAAATTAGATTTTAATTTGGGCGAACGAATTAATTTAGAATTAATTCGTTAGCGACGTGAATAGTGAATTCGCTAGGCGTAATCATTTAATTACGACGCGACGGAAAAATCGCTAATGGGAATTAGCGAACCCGAGCCCGAGTGTGATTGCGAGCGCATTCGTATTTCGAATTCGAGTGCGGCAACGCAAGTCATATCAAGCGTCAAATCATTCGTCACATCAAGCGTCAAATCAAATGTCACTTTGAGTGATGTGATTGATTGATGTGATTGATTGATTGAAAGACTTACATCACTTTATTAAAGTGACAATGAATAGTTGATGTGTGTGGTTGAAATAGTGAAAGTTGGTGGGAGTATTTACCATTTTATTTATTTGATTTATTATTTGGTAAATGCTTTATATATTTTATGGAAAAATATATAAACCTTTTGGAAAAGGTTTTACCACACAATTACACAACCAATACACAACATTCTTCTCTCTCATTTCTCTCCTTCAACTCACGCCCAAATGGGCAGTAAGCTCATTGTTTTTGAAGCCAAAATGGCGTGAGCAATGGGGAAGCAAGAGTGAGTTTTTGTGGCAAAAACTCAAGTGCTAGCACACTTACGAGACTTGCGAAGGTGGTAGGGAGGTTCACCCATGAGTCGGGATTCGTTTGACGCAATCTTGGAGCTCATTTTCGCAGCTCAAAATTCTGATTTGGAGGGCAGTGAACTGCAGTGATTGGCGCCACTTTGAGAGCCCAAAACTTGTTTTGTTTGTTGCCGATTCGTCTCAACCGATCGATGTGAGTATTCCGCTACCTCCTTTGATGTATTCACACATGATTTCATGTCTTGTATGATCTTGAGACCTAGAATAAACCTAACACTGATTTCCTTGTAAATCAAGATGGTTTGTGACTTAGTTTCTAAGTCACGGTTAGGTAATCTAAATGGATATCTGGTTTAAGATATAATTGTCTAGTAAGAATTGTTTCTTATGCAGTAAGAATTGACTTGAATAGTTCATGTCTTGAGATTCTTGACTGGCATTAAGAAAACCCCATTAGTATTTATATATTTTAATGATTTTTCTTGGTTTTTAGTGACTTTTAGAAGTCGCGTGTCTGACACAGTTTGTTAATCAATTAATTGCAATCATTGTGAATAATTGAACACAAATTATAAAGCTTAAGAAAGGAGATATGTATAGTTGTGTACAGAGAATATCGACTTTCACAATACGACAACTGTAGGTATTGGATACCGGATCTCTCGTCTAGTTATTTAAAATAATATTTAATAACTGTTTTGATATTTGATATCAGAACTTATGACTATTGGATAGTTACTTGTTCTGTATAAACAGTTGTTACATATTTTAATATGACTGGTAGTGTCATTGATGGAAGATAAAAATTAGAAAAATATTCGGTAAAGTAAATAACTTAGAACTGTGCTTTATGAGATTTCATCATAAAAACATTAGATGCTCAATCCTTATGGTAAAATGATGGTCTAATATGAGATCACACCATATATCCTTATCCATTTCATGAATATTGTATTCAGGATATGATTAAATCTCATTTAACCGATGATCATCATTGGACCACAAGATTTATTAGACTAATGCATTGGATGTATGTAGTTTAATAAGTTGGAATTTCATTTGATAGTTTTCTCTACTTCGTAACTTAGTTAATGAATTGTCATGACTTAATTGCGTGTTTCTAATGGAGAACATGTTGAACGTCTTGAATGGTTCAAGAACTGTCAATATGTTTCTAATGAAACTCGAATAGAATATTTTGAATAGTTCAAAGATATTCTATCTGTAGTGTTGAAAACTGTATCTTTAGAAATTCATTGTGCATCTTTGAATTGTTCGAAGATGTTTGATATGATCAAACACATGAATTTATGGCAATTAGTTCTAAAGTTATTTAATGAATATGATTCTTACACAATATTAAACTTCCACGATTTCATTTTGATGGAATTGGCTAGTGGGAGTAATCGAATCTTATATGATTTGATTCGTTGATATTGAGTGTTACCGAATTAGTTATCAATACTCTTGGGGTTATGCTCCAGTAACATCAATTCATCTCTTTAATTAAGGTTCCATTCATTTCTACAGTTACATATATGATATGTATAGTAGAAAATTCGAATCTTGAAAAAGTTTGAGATTTGAAACTTTCATTTGTATAATGGTTATATAATTGAAATCACTTGTGCCTCGGAGGTACAAGTGAAAGGTCTATCATTTATTCTATTTAATGGAATATTGTATTCTATTTGATAGATATCTTTCTACGATACCGAGTATCGAAATTGTTCTATTACTTGGTGCTTAACATTGGATGTTGACGATTGCAGAAAAGTCTTGACTTATTGAAGTCAAATGTGAGAATGATAAACTATAAGTGGAACTACATAATTAATAAGATGAAAAAACCCTTAGATAACTTCCGTATAAGTCCAATAGGATGTCAGAATCATTTACAAAGTATAAGATACTTAATGGTTCTGTTGTTTTCTTATCAAATAAAATTATCCTATAACTTATAGTAGGAGCGATATTTGATATCGGTTTCGAAAATTATCATTGAACCATAGATCCAACATTGTTCATAGCTTACTACGATCAAGTTTAGAACTTGATTGGGCTTTAATATGAATCGTTCATAAGATGTGCAAATTATTTGCGCAACAAAAGTGAAGTAGGCTTATTAAAGGTTTGACCTTTACAGTATGACAGTGAGAAACGTTTTACTCAGTAGTCTATTGTAGATTCTGATGAAGCTTATCTCTATTCGCACTGATTGAACGATTAATGATATGTTGGTTAATGTTGATATTAAACTATGTATTTTGGCTAAAGAATGCAAAGTGGCGTTTCTGAATGTTTTCTTCGAATGAGAAATCTGTTGGGGTTTCTTGGTTGAATAGTTCATTCTAGAATGGCCCTAGAGTTTGTATTCGGCTAAGATCACAGTTGATATACTAGCTTATGGAGCCTATTATAGACTCAGATAAGCTTTTCGGAAATCAGTGTTCTCTTATTTTGATATCAATCAGATTGTCTGGTTTTATCGAAGTATAGAGAATACATATTTGTCAGTAGGGTCAGTGGGAGCTTACAAATTTCTTTCTAGTATTATATATCCCAAGTCTTCTTTTCTCTGTGGAAGCAGTGAGAGTAGTCTCTGTTATATTTGATATAAAGTGTTATATTTGATATAAAACTAAGAGACTTGCGAGAAATTCCCATTAGTCGTGCATTAGATACGATCTAATAAAGGACACACTTAGACTATCTGTATGACAGTTAGTATAACTGTTTGACAGTTAACGTGTCTTTTATATATATAGTATTCATCTTTCGTAAAAGATGATTCCTTTATCGAAAGATATATTGATTGGAATGTCTAGTTAATCTTATACATCATAGGATGATGGCGTAATGAATATTATATTATGTGTGATTAAAGATATTAATTTAATTATAAATTTACGAGTTATTTTGATATGTTGTAGACCATATGATGGGTCTCAGAGCAAGTTCTTTGTTATCTATGAGATACTAAGAATGAGTTTCTTATTCATGGAGAATTTAGTCAACAACCATAAGGTCAGATTAGTTTTGATCCTAATTATGACATTAGATGGTCTATGTCATACAAAGTCAGAAAAGATGCAGTGGGAGTGTCATCATTGATTCTACTAAACTAGTGGAATCAATTACAACTTATGTAGTATTGACTTATGAAGTTTGCATAGTGACCTCATAATTAGTAGTTTTCATATATTAGTGTAGTGCTTGCGGTTGTCTCATAGTATTTGGATTTGATTTCTAAATACATGGACAACTCAGAAGCTATAACACAATACTGATATAGCGTCTGAGTCATATTAATGTGGAATTTGGATTCTGCAAAATATGAATGATGCTGGTTAAGGAAAATGGTTAGGTTTGTTGGACAGACTCGATTTGTTAAAGCAGGCTTACTTGTTGTTGCCTACCTCTTGAGCGCTGATGAGCTCTTGAGGGGCATGAGTATGTGATACACATTAAGATTTGTAAAGGATACCATGGATTTGCACTAGAGTAAGTGGGATTGTTAGGGTTGGTGCTTAGAGTACCAATCCGGATCATATTTTTGTCCGATTCATGAATACGAGCAATTCTGTTTTCTATAATATTATTTAATTTAGTGGTAGCACCATTGTCTTTTATACACTTATTTGATCAAATTACGATTAGCTATCTGATTACGATTAGATCGAAACTAAATATGGTTTAGTGATACGTGTATATTAGACAAATACCTTAGGATTTACAGTATAGTGCACAGTTACAACGTAGTTTGTAACTGACATTGGGAAGCGCACTATTAGTTGTATATCCTTAAACAAAGTTCCTGGTCAAGATTTGCTAACACGGGTAAGTTAGTAAAATCCGCTGAGACCAGTACATGTCGTATATCGTGACTTGGTCTGATGGTTTATCCTAGTGAACCATGAGTCTCAGGTGTTTATTTGATAAGACAATGAATGACTCACTGAAGATTTCCTAATAGATGGTACACCAACGTCAATAAGAATCTTCTCGAGTTGAGCGAGCATAGTGGTCCTTCAACTTGAGATACCACTGTGGATATATGAGTTATCCTCCACACTTTGATTACAGTCACGTCAACGATCTAGTCATGATCAGACCTCCGCCTGTTCGTCAGGTGTGGACTGATGCTCATGATATCCTGTGCGTATCAAGATAGGATCTGTCAGTCCTGTGTACAGGGCATAGGCATCCGCACGTGTTTACGATCTAGTAAATCCATGGCCGTGGTATAACTTCGGAAACTAGTTCTGAGTGTTATTTAGAGATCGTAAATTAAAAGTCGACTATATTATACTGAACAGATTTGACATTCTCATATAAATTCCAGGTATAATATGGATAGCCTGTGACGAAGGGATTATATATATGCAATGACCTCGACTTGCATAGTTTAGCGAGATTATATGTGGTCGTCATAATCCATGAGTGGGTGGATTATGAATACGAAATTAGATTTCATGACGGATAAACCTAAACTTAGAGAGTTTCATAATATGAAGTGTACTCGTTGAGTACTTTGGCAACTCAATATGAATAATACAGATTATTCATAATACTTCACCAGATTAAATGAGTTAATTCGGATCATTTAATCGGTTAAACGATAACACATGCATTAAGGGGATTTTGGCCAATCATAATTATTGTGTATTTGTATTTGATACATAATACGATTAGATACACATTAATTAGTCGTCAAATGAGATTTTGACACATGCCATAAATATATGTATTTGTTATTTATTGTAAATAAAAAACATATATAATAATAATTATATTAATTGATTATTTGAATATTTAATTGTAAATATTTGAATAATTAATTAATTAAGCCTTTTTCATAAATGTTATGATATATGGTAAGTTATTATTGGACCAAATGGCATGAATTAATTAAACTTAATGTGTCCAATGTTGATTGGATAACATAAAGCTTACATTAATTAATTAGATTAATTTTTGCCAAAAATAACCAAAATGCCCCTCATATTCCCATTGAGTCGGTCATGTATTTATAAAAAGGAAAAATTGTTTTCATATTCCTCATTCTTTCATCCATGGCCGACCACTCTCCCAAAGAAGCCCTAGGATTAGTTTGATCAAATCCATGAAGAATTGAAGGAAAAATCAAGAAGAAACAAAGTTTGGGATTTCAAGAGATTTAAAGGTAATATACTTAACCCTAAGCTTAGAAATTTGATTTATTATTTCTTGATGATTTAGAAAGGTTATAGGGTTCCTTCAAATCTAAAATTTTGGGGATGGAAGTTATATTGCATGTGTGAAGTAGTTTTGAATTGCTATTTTAGAGTGTTATGACCACTCTTGTGACACCTAGAATTTTTCTGGCTGCTTCATGTGTGGTGACTTCGGTTGGTGTTATGATTAATCAGATAAATCTTGAAAATTTGGATTTAAAGCATGAAAATTGGAATTTTTGGTTTTTGGATCAGATTTTGCAAAAATGATTTTTTTTGATGAATTTGATGTCATATGAATGTAATGGATGTGTTTTGGGAGTTGGAACAATTGCCGGAAAGTGTTTCCGAGTTGAAACAAGCGAAAACGACCAAAAACGGCATTACCGGGTGACCTTTTAGTCAACCAGGTGACTGCTATCCAAACAGTGAGTTCGTCATGGTTCGGGCAGCCCATGAACTACCCTGACACTATTAGGGCTGACCTGGGCAGTCCCCATAAGTGTCGGGTGGTCGGTTTGGTCAAAAACATGTTTTGCGTCATTTTGCGGAAAAACGGTTTTCGTAAAAGTTTCGCGACATTTCAACCTTATTTATGTCAATATTTGATATTGAATAAATATGTTTAGGTGAAATATGAATAAATTATTCATATTAGATAGTGAATAATTTATTTATTATTTTTAAAAAGTTTTAAAATACGATTTCGCCCGAACCGCGCTTCTGTTGCGCCCATCGCCCAAAACCCCAACACATCCCACTCGACACTACACGTATGGAGACTTGGTGTGATTGCATTCCAGTCGACATGCATGTAAGAAGACTTTCCAAGGATATCCCACTCGACATTACACATACGGAGACTTGGTATTATGACATCCCAGTTGACATACACGAATGAAGACTCAAAATAAAGACTATGTCCCAGTCGACATCTTCATATGTGTAGCTTAGGTCTTGATGTATATCTCATTCGACACCACGCGAGTATAGCTTGGGACTTGTTTTAGATCCTAGACGCGTGTATTGTTAGACAGTTATGACCCATAGCGTCACTATTTGTACAGAACATTGTGTTGTTGTACAAATTAACTATGTGACAAAGGAAATTGCCCTTTTATCATTTGTGATTAGATCACCAAGATATATAAATGATAGAAGGTCCATATGATTAGTTCCTGGATTGAGATGATATGAGACAGTATCAATCCACGAAGGTTTAATCATTAAATATCCCTAGTCAGAGTATTATCGAGATTGGACATCGATAATGCGAAAAAGACTAGTATTACACTTGTGCGCGTTGTGAGGGCATAACGACATAGTTCTCATATATTTGGGTATAGGATACTCATGCATGTGTAATAAGAGGTTGTGTTTACCGATGGTACGGAAACAGCTTCGCTTTGGATAGACCCCTCGAAATTCCATTGGTAGTATGACTATGTGTCTATGGAAGTCCGAATCAGGGTAGGTGTATTTGGTCTTAACATGAGACTTGCACCGCTAATACTTGCGACAATCAATATACTTTGGTTTTGGTTGTCCAAGGATTTAACAGGTTCTGTGTACGCCTCTTCTGGGTATATTGAGAATCGTAGTGTATTGGGTGTGATGTCACGACCAAAACTAAAGCATACCGATTGTCGCAAGTCTCAGGTTAAGACCAAATACACCTACCCTGATATCGGACTTCCATATACACATAGTCATACTACCAATGGAATTCGAGGGGTCTATCCAGAGCTAAGCTGTTTCCGCACCATCGGAAACACAACCTCCTATCACACTTGCATAAGTATCCAATACTTAAATATATGAGAACTATGCCGTTGTGCTCCCACAACGCGCACAAGTGCAATACTAGTCTATTCCGCATTATCGATGTCCAGTCTCGATAATACTACGACTAGGGATATTTAATGATTAATCCTTCGAGGACTGATACTGTCTCATATCATCTCAATCCAGGAACTAATCATAGGGACCTCCTATCATTTATACATCTAGGTGATATAATCACAAATGATAAGAGCGCAATCTCCTTATCACATAGTTAATTTGTACAACAACACCATAATCTGTACAAATAGTGATGATATGGGTCATAACTGTCCAACAATCACCCACTTGGCCTATAGCCAGTCACTCGAGTGTCTTACACCCGAACTATGTACGGTTCGCTCAAACTGCTGAGGAAAGGCTTTCGTCAGTGGATTTGTATAATTATCGTCTGATGCAATTTATTCGATCATCACATCGCCACGATGTATGATCCGAACGAATCAGATGAATAGTCGAAGTATATATCTGGATCGTTGATAAGACCATTAATTCTTTATTCTGTGCTGTAGCCTAGCTCAGCTGCTAACAGAACTATATCTAATCTAATTAGATTTGTTAATGACCCAGATGGCTTCTATTGCTGCCTCTGCCGCAGCACTAACTCGCATTTGTTGTTTATTTGGCAACAGCATCTTGCTTGGAAGATTTCCAGCTCACTGTACCGTTATTCAAACTGTATAGTACCGTTGTTACGACTCTTAGTCGCTTAATCGGTTAGGAAACTTGCAACAGTGATCCCAGTCACTTCAAGTTCTCCATCTCCATAGTTTAAGACATCATTCTTAGTTCTCTAAGATACTAACGGATGTTCTCATTATCAATCCAGTGACTATCACTTGGATTGACCTGTTTGTGACTCCATATGCTCAAAGCGTATGAGACATCAGGTCACGTACATTTTCAATGTACGAGTTCTCAGAGAGTGTTAACAACTTTAAATCTATCCCAGTAGATCTTTATTCCTAGAATAAAGGTTGTTTCTCCCAAGAATTCTACGGAGAGTTTTCATAAATGCCAAGCTTTCACCGATTATAATATGGGAATATCATTTCCAAGAAATGACATATCATCATTATTTAGGACATCATTATCAGTGCGCTCCCTCTAACCATATGCTCAATGTAAGTATTCCGCAACTTCCTTCGAGTATTCACATGTTGATTTCATTGCTTTAATCGATCATCGGGATCATAGAAACCCAACAATGGTATCAGAGCGAGTTAAAGCATGAAACTTGAATTTAGGGTTAAAATTGGGTAAATTAATTTTGAGCATGATTTGATAAAATTGCTTGATTGAGTATGCTTAAATGATGTTTAATTGAAGTTGGATGTGATCAATTTCATGAAAATTGATTTGGAACAATTTTCCCCAATTGGGTTGGCTTGGCCGAATACCACATGCCCTATTGTCTTGGTGATTTTTGATTCATTGGATGAGTTGGAATCATGTTGGGAATGTTGATTTAGGATTTAATTGGATTGAATTCGGAATGGACATAAAAATACCCTAAATGCTGAGACTACTATAGCATGAAATGGGTTTGATTTTTGATTAAAATGTGTTGGACATGTGATGATAATGAGCATAATTAATTAGGCTAATTGATGTTTTGGAAATGTTAATTTGGGTAATTAAGTATGGAATTACACTTTGAGTAATTAAATTGTGAAATTGGAATTTTGGAATTTAATTATGTTGGGCCAAATTTGGAATTGGGTTTGAAAAGTTGTAATTGGGCTTATTGGGCCTGGTTGTACCAAGATTGGTTTAGGCTAAATTGGTTGGATCCAATTGGGCCCAAAACCGTATCCATAAAGTCCAATTATGACTTAATGGACCTTTAATATTTTAATTGGGCCTAAATTGATTTCTAGGCTTATGGGGTTATTCCTTGAATGGGCTTTGGTTGCCGAAGCCCACGCCTTAATGAAATTAATTAAAAACTCATTGGACTTTAATTAAATTAACATTGGATGTTAATCGGGCTTTGAGACCCGTAACGATTAGATTTGGAATCTAAGTCGTAAAGGTTCGTTAATAAAGTGTAATATTTAATTTGGAATTAAATAATTGAATTAGTATTAAATACAAATTAAATTGGATTTAATGTTGTAGTTTAATTTAAAATCGAGTTGGACTCGCACAAAATCAAATCATTGTTTGAACATTGGATGGTCATTAATATCAGATTAATTAATTGGATTAGATTGATTGATAACATGCTTGTGTGAATACATGGTTGCGATGCATGAATAATGGATATCAGATGGATATTAGATGGGTGGGGCAATTTTGGAAATTGTTGTAATAAATTTAGAATTTATTAATTGGACCTGCGTGTCCAGCCTATTACCTCCTTACTCTGCGTATTTCTCTTCTCACCTATTCCCCTCAATGTAAATGAGGTTTCTTTAGAAGTGTTATGTAACGGGTAGAAGTAATACATGTGCTAGTGGGAGAGAGGAAAGGGAGAGATTTGATTTAGGATCAATGTGTTAAGTATCCATCCGCATATCATTATTATTTTATTTATATGCGCCTTATTATGTGTTTAGAATGCATGATTAATGGTGTATGATGATGAGACCTTAACAAAGATAATAAATTGGTTTCCAATTTGCACGCGAAAAACCCTCACAAAATATTAAGCGTTTTTCCTTCCATTGAGTGATTCTTACTCAAGATCCAAGACTGGCATTGGTTTGTTGGCCAAAGTCAAGGCCTTTGTCCGTCGAGGATGCGTTTGAATCATGAAGGCTTTGTTCCATATTGGTGTCTTGTCCAAGTTGTGATTTGTTGGCCAAAGTCAAGATCACTTCTTGTCCATCGACATTGATTACGAAGCTTTCCAAGGTCAATGGGTCACGCTTAACTAGGATCACTAAGTTTGTTGTGCCAAAGCCAATGCTTAGTTGATTCAGAGGAAAAAGGTTAGCTAATATATTGGATATATTGACATATATAAGATATATGTTTCGGACTTGGATGTCCACCTACTGGATCTAGGAATTGGATGGGATCCAATTGATCTTAGAGATCTACCTAGTTAATTATCATACAATTTGTTGGCCAAAGTCAAGATTGTGTGTTATTTAACGGGATCCTAGCCCACTAGGAAACAAGGTTTCCCGAGTACTCCACAGAGGGTTAGAAGCTCGCCGAAAAATAGTGGGAGGCAAGTATTAAATTTGCAATATTCGTTTAGTTACTTGCCATACGCGCTCAATCACATTTTTCGTCAAATAAATTAATTATTAGTTGGACTAATATTTAATTGTTGTTTTTATTAAACAGTTGGACTGTATTCAAACTATTTCATTTATAGTTGATTATATAATTGGATTATAGTAATCAATATATTTGAATTAACAAATTAAATTATAGTTGATTTTATAATTGGATTATATTAATCAATATAATTGAATTTAACCTATTAATTAGAGTTGATTAAATAGTTGGACTATAGTAATCATTATAATAAATAGTACCTAAATCGTTGATTAAATAGTTGGACTATTAGAATCAAAATAAAATTGAAAGATTAGTGTTTAAAACATAATCCTGGGGAAAATGTATTTAAACGACTTTAATTTTAAAATTGGGAATAAAACTTCAGAATAGTCCTGAAAACTAAGAAGTTACTTTATTTGATAAAATAACATCTTAGGCCTAAGTCCGGAGTTAAGCAAATAGTAGAGCATGATCTTTGGAAGATTCATGTGATGATAACTTTAGTGCTTAATCCATTATACATGTCGCTTAGACTCCTTAATTCTTAATCAGAACTAAGGATTGGATCCTTATAGTATGATATAGAAATTGAAGGATCTTCATAGATCTATCCTTAGATCTTAGAAGTACTAAATTGCAATAATAAACTATTGGAGAGTTAATGACTATTCTCAATGAGACAAAGCCAAAGTTTGCAATAAGGCAAGAAGCGCAAGGCGCGTCTCACTTCGACATCGCTTCTGAGTGTGGAAAAGAGTAAAGGCAAAATCATTATAATCTTCTGGGAAGATAAAGGACATATCCCAAAATGTCTGCCTAAATTTTGGCAAACGGGGACACGGAAGTGTGATTGCCGTATGGACAAGGCAGACATGAAGGAATTGAGGACAGAGTATGGCTCTGACTTCAAATATGTTTGTCATAATTATGTTCACTACTAGTATTAAAATTGGATTTTAAATACTTAATGTGATACATAAATATGTACTGGTGTGCAGAATCTGCTATGAGTAGGATACTGACTTCAATTGAGATTGATCTGCGAAACGGAAACGGGAAGAAAGTCATTGTTTTAACCGTAGATACCTAAGTTTAGGAACTATCCTTTGGGTACGTACTTAAATTAGGAAACTGTTATAATGTAACTAGTTTGACTAGAAACATTATCTCTATATCAGTGTTCAATCTGTTGCGGATGTACCTTTATATCCTAGAACACTAAAGTGTTTTATTTTATAAAGATGATATTGAGATAAACACATTAGATGTGAATAACAGTATTTATATTTTGAATATAAATAATATCTCAAACATATAACATGACAAACAAATAGCTCAAACTGAATTAATCAGTTGAGACTTACTTGTGGCATTGTTGTCTGGGACACAGTTTAAACAAGACTCGTATATCCACACTTTTGAAGAGTGGGTACTAAGACAAATTTGATTCTAATCAAATAAAGTCTACGAATCTAGTTTATTAGGCAAAGTGCCTATAACACTGTTTACTTTGTAAAAGTGTAAATGCCACCGATCTGTTAGCCCTCGTTCATAGTGACGTAAGTGGGCCCATATCTAGCTAGGCTAGAGGTGGATATGAATATTTCGTGACCTCTACGGATATGGCATCGCGTTATGGTTATGTGTTTCTTTTGAAACACGAATCAGAAACTTTTATAGTTTCGACACGAAGTAGACAAACAGATCGGCTAAAGTATAAAACTGTCACGGTTAGACCATGATGAAAATACTTAAGCAATAAGTTTCTAATATACTTGAAAGAGTATAGTATTCTTTCAATGAGGACTCCTCCTGGAACACGTCAATTTGACGGTGTGTCCGAACGGAGAAACCGAATTTTGTTGGACATGATAAGGTTAATCATGAGTCGCTCTAAGCTACCATTTCCTTCAAGGGATAAGCATTTGACAGTGCAAAACTTATTTTGAATAAGGTTCCATAAAATCTATTTGACAGATTTCATATTAGATATGAACAGGAAAGAAACTGGGTTTCTCATTCCTGAAGATTTGGGATGCTAGGCATATGTTTGGATGATACCAAACTAGAACCCAAATTGGATAAGTGCCTAATTGTAGGTTATCCCAGGGAAACCAAAGTATAGTACTTATACATCTCACAAGAGAACAATTTAATTGTTGCTCGCCATGCGGTTTTCCTAAGAGGAATACCGAAATGCAGTGGTAAGTGAGAGGAAAGTAAAACTCGATGAAAATCGGAGTAATACTATTCAAGGCACCGATTCCTTAATGGAACATAGATAGTTCATCAGGGATGAAACTATACCAGTAATCTTCGAATACACAATAACCGCATAGGTTGGAGAGAGTCAGAAAAAAACCTGGGGTATGGGTTTCTGATCTCACCTCATAAAGATGTCAATCTTATTGAGGAATACCAACTGACTACGTATGAGGAAGTGATACAAGGTATCGACTCCCTATTATGGCAAAGTGCCATGATATCCGAAATGGATTCCATGTATATCAACCAAGTTTGGATACTAGTTGATGTACCGCAAGGCATTGTGCCTATTGGTACTATATAAGTCTTCAAGGAAGACATACATGGATGGAAACATACCAACGTACTAAGCTAGGCTTGTAGCGAAAAGGTATCGTTATCAACATTGTGTCGATTATGACAAAACCTTTTACCTGTTGCCACAGTAAATCCATTTGGATAATGCTTGTTGATGCTACATGTTTCATTTATGAAATATGACAGCTGAACGTCAAAATCGCTTTCCTGAAAAGGAAACCTTTTGGAGGATGTTTACAACAACCTGACGATTTTGTCATACCATAACTAGCAAACAAGGTTTGCAGGTTATTCGATCCATGTTTGGATTAAAGCAAGCATTGTGTTCTTGGAATTATCGTTTTGATTTAATCATAATGGTATATGATTTAATTCAAAATGAAATGATTCTTGTGTATATAAGGAGGTTAGTGGGAGCGCACAGACAATAATGTCTTATACAATGATGATATGTCATTTCTTGGAAATGATATTCCCATGAAACAATCGGCGAAATCTTGGCTTTCGAGAAAATTCTCCGTAGAATTCTTGGGAGAAACAACCTTTATTCTAGGAATAAAGATCTACTGGGATAGATTTAAAGTTGTTGACACTCTCCGAGAACTCGTACATTGAAATAAATGTACGTGACCTTTTGTCTCATACGCTTTGAGCATATGAAGTCATAATCAGGCCAATCCAAGTGATAGTCACTAGATTGATGTTAAGAACATCCTTTAGTATCTTAGAGAACTAAGGATGCTGTCTTAAACTATGGAGAATGAGAACTTGAAGTGACTAGGATCACTGCTGCAAGTTTCCTAACTGATAATAACGACTATAAGTCGAAACAACGGTACTATACAGTTTGAATAACGGAACCGTGAGCTGGAAATCTTCCAAGCAAGATACTGTTACCGAATAAACAACAAAAGCGGGTTATTGCTGCAGCTAAGGCAGCAATGGAAGTCATTTGGTTCGATAATAAATCTAATTAGATTAGATATAGTTCTGTTAGCAGCTGAGCTAGGCTACAGCATAGGCTAAAGAATTAATGGTCTCATCAACGATCCAGATACATACTTCGACTATTCATCTGATTCGTTCGGATCATACATCGTGGTGATGTGATGATCGAATAAATTATGTCAGATGATAATCATGCAAATTCGCTGACGAAAGCCTTTTCTCAGTAGAAATTTGAGCGAACCGTACATAGTTCGGGTGTAAGACACTCGAGTGACTGACTATAGGCCAAGTGGGAGATTGTTAGACAGTTATGACCCATAGCGTCACTATTTATACAGAACATTGTGTTGTTGTACAAATTAACTATGTGACAAAGGAAATTGCCCTTTTATCATTTGTGATTAGATCACCAAGATATATAAATGATAGAAGGTCCATATGATTAGTTCCTTGATTGAGATGATATGAGACAGTATCAATCCACGAAGGTTTAATCATTAAATATCCATAGTCAGAGTATTATCGAGATTGGACATCGATAATGCGAAAAAGACTAGTATTACACTTGTGCGCGTTCTGAGGACATAACGTCATAGTTCTCATATATTTGGGTATATGATACTTATGCAAGTGTAATAGGAGGCTGTGTTTACCGATGGTACGGAAACAGCTTCGCTCTGGATAGACCCCTCGGAATTCCATTGGTAGTATGACTATGTGTCTATGGAAGTCCGAATCAGGGTAGGTGTATTTGGTCTTAACCTGAGACTTGCACCGCTAATACTTACGACAATCAATATACTTTGGTTTTGGTCGTCCAGGGATTTAACAGGTTCTGTGTACGCCTCTTCTGGGTATATTGAGAATCGTAGTGTATTGGGTGTGATGTCAAGACGGAAGTATCACTCCAGTCATAGTGGAGATGATGGTCACGTAGGATACGAAACTGGTTCTCTTAAGTACTGCAGTCATCGGGATAAAATGACTAGGTCATGTTTATCCGATTATAGAGACTAGTTACCAGAGATCCGATATGTGCTTCGTACGGGGCAGACACAATCTCAGCCCCAGGCCTAGCATGTGACATCCGATACTGGATCGTAATACGCAATACTACGTATACTACGCCTGATATAGATAACTTATTCTTGTAAGGATATTTGTGGAGAATTGGGTAGGCATGGCGCTTTGCTACAAGCCAACCTTGTCTTGTAAATCGGTAAAAACGTAGTACTAGGTACGTACGTGTTCAGATATTCCGACGACCGTATTTACTGCCAACATATCCGAGGATCTCATGGGTCGCTTCCCGAAGATTCACCAATGACGTATGACTCGCACTTTATTAATCTGGGATTAATTTGATGAGAGAGAAAATTAATTTGGGATTAATTACGGAGATATTTTATCTGGGATAAAATATTAATTAAAGAGAGAAAACGATTAATTTGGAATTAATCGATAAAATAATGTATTCGATATACTATACGAAATTGGATTTCGACGCGAAATTAAAATGGATTTTAATTCGGGCGTACGAGTTAATTTAGAATTAATTCGTTAGCGACGTGAATAGTGATTTTACTAGGCATAATTATTTAATTACGTCGCAACGGAAAATTCGTTAATTTGGAATTAGCGAACCCGAGCCCGGGAGTGTTTGCGGGTGCACTCGCATTGCGAATTTAAGTGCGGCCCACAAGTCACGTCAAGCGTCAAATCACTTGTCACTTTGATTGATGTGACAAATTGTCACTTGATTGTGTGAATAGTGATGGAAGTTGATGGAGTTGTTGGTTGGCTTAATTGTTTTGACTTTTGGAAAGCAAAACTTTTGGTAATTGAATTTTGAATTCAATATTTGTGTATTAGATACACATTTTTCCCAACCACCAAGACTTATCACACAACACAACTCTCTCTTTCTTTCTTTCCCTCTCACGCCCAAAGGGCTGTCTTCTTCCTCTTCTTTCACTGCAAAGCCGAGAGTTTTAGGAAGCGAAAGGAAATTTTACGGCAAAATTTCCGGAGTGCTAGCACGCTTTAGGAGTCTTGCGAAGGTGATAGGGAACCACACCCGTGAGCATGGAATCATCAACACAAAGCTTGGAGCTTGATGGAGATCCATGGCCGAAAATTGAGGAGCCCAAAACCAGTAAATGTCGTGAGCTTCATAGAGTTCAAAGGGCATAAAAAGTTTTGTTCTTCGTCGCATTGCTCAACCGCTCAATGTAAGTATTCTGCAACTTCCTTCGAGTATTCACATGTTGATTTCATTGCTTTAATCGATCATCGGGACCGTAGAAACCCAACATGTATAGCTTGTGGCTTGATGTGCATCCTATTCAACATTTACATGTGTGTAGCTTGGGACTTGTTGTGGATCCCAGACGGGTGTATAGCTTGAGGTTTGATGTGCATCCCATTCGACATCTACATGTGTGTAGCTTGGGACTTGTTGTGGATCCCAGACGCGTGTATGGCTTGTGGCTTGATGTGCATCCCATTCAACATCTACATGTGTAGCTTAGGCCTTAAAGAAGAATCTAGTCGACACAACGTATCCTTGAATTGGGACTAATTAAGAATGACCTAGTTGACATCTCAACGTGTAGCTTGGGGCGTAACATGGATCCCAGTAGACACTACACGCATGTAGCTTGGGATTTGTTGATGATCCTAGTCGACACTACAAACCTGTATCCTGACATTCATCTAATTCAGTCGACTGAGAATATTCCCCATGGCTCATGTAGAGTCAAGTTCAAGACCTAGCCTTCATCTGGTCCAGACGAAATTGAAGAATCATCTGGTCATTTGACCCATAATATGGGGATTATTCTGACCTTCATCTGGTTCAGTCCACAGGGAACATTACCCATGACTCATGTAGAGTCAAGTTCAAGACCTGACCTTCATCTGGTCTAGACGAAATTGAAGACTACCCTGGTCATTTGACCTGTAGTAAGGGGATTATCCTGACCATCATATTGTTCAATCGACTAGGAACATTCCCCATGGCACATGTAGAGTCAAGTTCAAGACCTGGCCTTCATCTGGTCTAGATGAAATTGAAGAAACCCCCGGTCTTTTGACCTGTAGTATGGGGATTATCCTGACCTTCATTTGGTTCAGTCGACTGGGAACATTCCCAATGGCTCATTTAGAGTCAAGTTTAAGACCTAGCCTTCATCTGGTTAAGACAAAATTGAAGAATCCCCGGTCATTTAACCCATAGTATGGGATCATCCTGACCTTCATCTAGTTCAGTCGACTGGGAAAATTCCCCATGGCTCATGTAGAGTCAAATTAAAAACCTGGCCTTCATTCGGTCCAGACGAAATTGAAGACTCCCCCGATCCTTTGACTCATTGTATGGGGATTATCCTGACCTTCATCTGGTTCAGTGCACTAGGAACATTCCCCATGGCTCATGCAGTGTCAAGTTCAAGACCTGGCCTTCATCTGGTCCAAACGAAATTGAAGAATCCCCCGGTCATTTGACCCGTAGTATTGGGATTATCCTGACCTTCATCTGGTTCAGTCCACTGGGAACATTCCCATGACTCATGTATAGTCAAGTTTAAGACCTGACCTTCATATGGTCAAGACAAAATTGAAGACTCTTCTGGTTCTTTGACCCATAGTATGGGGATTATCCTGACCTTCATCTAGTTTAGTCGACTGGGAACATTATGTTGGACAATTATGACCCATAGCGTCACTATTTGTACAGATCATGGTGTTGTTTTACAAATTAACTATGTGACAAAAGAGATTGCACTCTTATCATTTGTGATTATATCACCTAGATATATATATGATAGGAGGTCTCTATGATTTGTTCATGGATTGAGAATGATATGAGACAGTATCAATCCACGAAGGATAAATCATTAAATATCCCTAGTCAGAGCATTATCGAGATTGGACATCGATGAATGCGTAAAAGACTGGATTACACTTGTGCGCGTTGTGAGGGCACAACGGCATAGTTCTCATATATTTGGGTATATGATACTCATGAAAGTGTAATAGGAGGTTGTGTTCTACCGATGATACGGGAAACAACTTCGCTCTGGATAAGACCCCATCGGAATTCCATTGGTAGTATGACTATGTGTCTATGGAAGTCCGAAATCAGGGTAGGTGTATTTGGTCTTAACCTGAGACTTGCACCGCTAATACTTGTGACAATCAATATACTTTGGTTGCGTCGTCGTCCAGGGCTTTAACAGGTTCTGTGTACGCCAATGCTGGGTATATTGAGAATCGTAGTGTGTTGGGTGTGACGTCAAGACGGAAGTGTCACTCCAGTCATATGGAGATGATGATCGCGTAGGGATACAGAACTGGTTCTCTAAAAAGGTTGCAACCGTCGGGATAATATGAAATGGTCATGATTATCCGATATTAAAGAGACTAGTTGCTCGTAATCCGATATATGCTTCATACGGGGCAGACACTGTACCAGCCCCAGGCCTCGCATGTGATCATCCGATACTGGATCGAAATACGCAATACTACGTATACTACACCTGATATAGATCCTTTATTCCTGTAAGGATATTTCTGGAGAATGGGTAGACATGCTGCTTTGCTAGAAGCCAACCTTGTCTTGTAAATCGGTATAAACGTAGTACGAGGTACTTACGTGTTCGGATAGTCCGACGAACCGATTTACTGCCAACATATCCGGGGATCTCATGGGTCGCTTCCCGAAGATTCACCGATGACGTATGACTCGCACTTTTAATTAATCTGAGATTAATAAGATGAGAAAGAAAATTAATTTGGGATTAATTGCGGAGATATTTTATCTGGGATAAAATATCATTTAAAGAGAGAACGATTAATTTGGAATTAATCGATTAATTAATATATTCGATATATTAAACGAAATTGGATTTCGACGCGGAATTAAAATTAGATTTTAATTCGGGCGAACGAATTAATTTAGAATTAATTCGTTAGCGATGTGAATAGTGATTTCGCTAGGCATAATCATTTAATTGCGTCGCAACGGAAAATTCATTAATTTGGAATTAGCGAACCCGAGCCCAAGATTATTTGCGGCATTCGCATTTCGAATTCGAGTGCGGCACGCAAGTCAAATCAAGCGTCAAATCACTTGTCACTTTGAGTGATGTGACTTGACAACTTGATTGAGGTGACTTGATGTGTGTGGTTGGATAAGCTTGTACTTGTTTTACTTTTGAAAACAAATAAAGGTTTATGTTAATTGATTTTAGAAATCAATTCATCAATTACACAAAACCAAATCTCTCTCTTTCTTCTTCACTCCATCTCTCTCACGCCATTTTCATTTTCTATTTTGCTGAGCTGAAACCGAAAATAATTAGGGGTGTCAAAACGAATAAACGAATCGAATTCGTGTCGAATACTAAACGAATCGAATCATAATATACTAAATTCGAATTCGATTCGTTTATTAAACGAATCATGCTATTAGGATTCGAATTCGATTCGTTAATAAACGAATATTCGTATTCGATTCGTTTATTCGTTTACATAAAATTAAACGAATCGAATCGAATTCGGTATTCGTTTAATAACGAATACTGAATTCGATTCGATTCGTTTACATAACATTAAATACAAAATATTAACAAATCATTAATAAAGAATAAAAATCCTTATATTAAGCTCTAAATTTCAAATTACATCAATTACATAATAATAATTAAAATCATCAACTGGAAAATGATTCCCTGGAAACTTGTAGAATAAATTCCAAACTTTTGAAGTTAATTTCCTGATCGTGCTGCTCTTTTCCTTTCAAATTGGTTGTGGTTCGTTCGCTAGTGGGAAATTTTTTTCCCCATATTTTCTTCCATTCCAATGCTGGGGGAGTCTTCAACTGTGTTGCTCTCTATTTTCCTGTAAATTATATTAATAATCAAATCAAGAACTATTTAATATGAATCTGTAACAAAGAATAGTTTAAACTAGAGATCTAATTGCATCCATCCATACGTTTTATTCATGTTGTCATGCATTTATAGTTACATAATCAACCAGAAAATAGAACAAAAATAAGAGAGAACATTACCCAAATATTCGAAAATCCACGATCAATCCCTGAACATATAAAAGTACCTTCTAATAAAGAAAAATATTTTGAAAGGAGATGAAATCCATATATGAAAAAAAAAATATAGAAGCAGAAAAAGTGCTCAAAGTGAAAATTAAGAAAGTTATAAACAAATGCCAGAGCCCAGAAGCTAATTATTCAAGCCAAATCATGGATGCAAAAAGTCAAACAAAATATATGGCTTCAAATAATTCAGCAAACGAAACAGTCCATTTTCAAGACCATTTTCAAGTTCAACTTCAATCCGATCGATTTATTTTCCGAAGGACATGAAGAATCTTACCAGTATACTATAATGATGACAAAGAAAATGATGAAAAATGTTCTTTTTTTTTTGATGAATGAGGGTCGGTGGCTGAGTTGAGATAAACAGAAATATTACTGCTACTTACTGTTTTTTGAGAGAGAAATGTTCCCTTTTTTTAAATAGAGATTTAGGTTTGGAAATTTTAATTCGTTTGATGAAGAACAGAAGAAAGAGAGTGAAGGGTCGGCGGCTGTGTGTTTTAGGTTTGATGAATGAAGATTTTGTTTAGGTTTAGTTTTTATTATATACTTAAATTTTAGGTTAAAAATAATTAATTACTAAAATAACCTTCGCGGTAAAACTTATATTCAAAAAAATTAAGGATAAATTTATAATTTCATTAAACAGATATTAAAAGGATTCGATTCGGATTCCGTTTATGATTCGTTTAATAAACGAATTCTAAACGAATAAACGAATTGACAATGTCAAATTCGGATTCGATTCGTTTAATAAACGAATCGAACCGAATTGACCCATTTATTAAACGAATCCATTTTTCCAAACCCATATTCGCTTTAAAGCGAATCGAATCGAACGAATAAACGAATCCTGACCCAAATTGCCACCCCTAAAAATAATGGGAAGCATAGTGTGATTTTGTTGCAAAATCAAGAGTGCTAGCACACTCCGGGATCATGTGAATGTGATAGGGAAGTCTACCATGAGCCGGGAATCAAATCACGGAGTTTGGAGCTGACGAAGTTGATCCAAAACTGAAAATGGAGAAGCAGTGGATGGTGCTCACTAGTGAGCCTTGGTGAGCAGAAAATGGAATTTTGTTCGTCAAAGCGTCGCTCAACCGATCGATGTGAGTATTCCGTGACTTTCTCGATTGAATTCACACATGTTCATGCTTGTTTATTGATCATTGGGACCTTAGTAAACTCCAACACATTCCATTTGGCTCATGTACAGTCAAGTTCAAGATCTAGCCTTCATCTGATCAAAACAAAATTGAAGACTCCCCCCGTCATTTGACCCGTAGTATGAGGATTTTTGATGAGTGGTAAATCTATCACTATTTCCCACTCATTGAACCTTATATTTTGTATAGTTTTCTTGAGTTTTGTGAATATTTTGATGTGTTTTGTGTTATTTTGTAGATAATAAAGTTTCAGGACATTCTGGAAGTGATTTGGAGCAAAATAGGAAAAACTGGACAAAAAGGGCAAAATCGTCATTTCATCACAGCGCGCGACGCTGAAGCCTTACGCGTCGCGACGCCCAGCATGCACCGACTTGCTAACGTGCGTCGTGGACACGTGGACCAATCAGAAAATTTGCTAATGTGCGCCGTTTGCTAAAATACGCCGATCATGCAATCTTGCGTCGTGCCACGTGTCGCCATCACAACAGACTTGCAAAGGTGCGCGGTGCCACGTGTCGCGATCTAACGCTGCCGACAATCGCCCTCCACAAGTCAGCGTGACGTAAGCAATGACGTCATGAACAGTGCCACATCATCGGATAAGAATCTGAGTCGGTGAATCAGCGCGTGACACGTGTCACTGTAGCTGGCGTCTCGACGCTGAACTGTTCCAGCGTCGCGACGCTGGACCCCTATCCGCGCTATAAATAGAGCTTGAGATTTCAGATTTCATTGTACCATTCTCTCTCATTTTCTTTGATGTAAATAGAGAGTTCTTCTCTCTCTAAATTTCTTTTAATTAGTTTTGTAATTTTTAATTACGTTCTGTAATAATAGTAATTTTACTTTTGAATAGTAATAGTAATTTATTTTTACCTTTTAATTTTTACAGTTTTACTATTCACCATGATGAGGTAACTTCCCCTGCTAGGGTGAAGGTAATTCTTTTACTATTGCTATTTAGATTAATCTCCCTTAAAAATAATATATTTACTATTTAAAATTTGACTTAATCAGGATACCGCCAGATTGGTCGGTTGGTAATAAAATTCCTTTTCCGCCTTTATGGCTGGTTTATTTGGTTCCGCCTTTATGGCTGGTTAACTTTGGTTCCGCCTTTATGGCTGGTTTACTTTGGTTCCGCCTTTATGGCTGGTTGGACTTAAATTGACTTAATCAGGTTACCGCCTATATGGCTGGTTGGTAATAATCACAAGTTTATATATTATTTTACTGGGAGATATCTAAATAAGTAGTAGTATAAATAATTCCTTTTACCTTATCATTTTATTTTATTTTACTTTTAAGCTTTTACTTTACTGCAAATACTTTTCAGCACTGTTACTTTATGGCTTTTACTTTTAAGTTTTCATTAGCCCTAACTATGTGTCATAACTAAGTTAGTTATCTAGGGTTGTGATGAATTTCAATATCACGGGTTTATAAGGGGTTAGATTATAATTGGGTAATATAAAGATTTATTTATTGAGTCTTAATCTTATGCCTTTTTATTAATTGGCCACTAATAAAATTGATAAGGTAAACTTAAAATGAACTAGACATAGGGATTTTAAGTTAAGACCTTAGACTCAATAGCCACGATCTTCCTTGAGGATAGATAACCCTTTAATAGATTCCTTACAGGATAGGAATATACCTGTCGGGCGGGGGTAGCCATAATTGGAACTTAATCTTAATGAATCTAGGTAATTTGGTTGACATAGACATATGGTTCAATTGGATTATACTAGGTATTTGTAATTGACCATCGGAAGAGACTTTTACATAATTTAGTGTTCCAGGTTAATAAATCAATATTTTACCCAACTATAAGATAACACTTCATCTTTAATAATGGAATAAATCACAACCCTAGATAGTTTTTAATATTGAATTTTCTTAAAATCTACTTTCGAATAATTTTATTTACTTGTCTTTAAATTTAGAATCGTCGCCATTTCAAATCAATTAAAAAACCTGTTAGATACTAGTAATCATTTGACCTCATAAAAATTAATAGATAAGGTTTTAAGTCCTCGTGGGATCGATACTTTTTATACTACTTGAACGATACGTACGCTTGCGTTATACGTGTGTGTTTACGCCAGTCAAGTTTTTGGCGCCGTTGCCGGGGACTTATTTATCTTTTATTATTATTTTAGGGGTTAGATACTTTTACTTGTATCTAATTTCTTTTTACTTATTGTTTTTGTTTTCTTGTGTTTCAGGTTCTCAGAAACTTCATGAGACGAACCAGAAGCTTTGAACTCCGACCGCTTGACCCGAAAATTGAAAGAACTATCAGACAATTGAGAAGGGAAAGGCGAGAAGGCTCAAGAAGCTTTAGTCAACATGGAACCTCAACCTTTAGAGGTTGCACCACCAATTCCCATTCGAGACAGAACCATTCCGGTGGTTGACAGACTCATTTCATGTATTGTACTTCCTCCCTTACCAGCAAATGCAGGAGACATCAAAACATGCATTCAGATGATTCAGCAGTCAGTTCAATTTGGGGGGAATGCAACTGAAGATCCTAATGCCCACATCAGCAACTTCCTGGAAGTTTGCGGCACTTTCAATTACAACCGAGAAGCTGAAGAAGCAATGAGATTGCGTGTTTTCCCATACTCCTTGAAGGACAGAGATAAAGCTTGGCTACATTCATTACCAGTAGGTTCTATCACAACATGGAACACTTTAGCCACCAAATTTCTTGCAAAATACTTTCCACCAGCCAGAACCTGAAAGCTGAGGAATGACATCACATCCTTTGTGCAACAACAAGACTCAGAAACTCTCTACGAAGCTTGGAAAGGTACAAAGATTTACTCCGGAAATTTCCACACCATGAGATTCCAAATGGCTTCAAGTCCAAACATTCTATAATGGACTTTCTGGAATAATAAGAACCACAATCGATGCTGCTGCTGGAGGAGCTTTAACGGCAAAAGGAGAAGATCAAGCCTGGGAACTAATCGAAGAAATGGCCAACAACAATTCCTTGTGGCCAACTGAAAGGAGCATGACCAAAGAATTGCATGAATTTATGAAAGTGGAGCCAATACAGCAGTCAACACCAAGCTAGATCAAATATGCAAATTCATGGAGACTCTTACCACTGGATCCACAAGTTCATCATATGGAGGAGCACCAGAATCAAACCAATTTGAAGAAACGGTGAATTTTGTCAACAATTTCAACTGGCAGGGGAACAATCCATATTCCAACACCTACAACCCAGGGTGGAGGAATCATCCTAATTTTTCATGGAGCAACAATTCAGGCCAACAGCGGAACTATCCACCACCTGGATTTCAGCAACAGAACAAATACCAGGAGCAGGCAAATGAACCAGGAATAGCAGAAGTGATGGCTCAGTTAAAAAAGTACGATGTTATCTTTCAGAGCCAATCAGCTTCCATCAACTGGCAGGGGAACAATCCATATTCCAACACCTACAACCCAGGGTGGAGGAATCATCCTAATTTTTCATGGAGCAACAATTCAGGCCAACAGCGGAACTATCCACCACCTGGATTTCAGAAACAGAACAAAGACCAGGAGCAGGCAAATGAACCAGGAATAAGCAGAAGTGCTGGCTCAGTTAAAAAAGTATGATGTTATCTTTCAGAGCCAATCAGCTTCCATCAAAGCACTAGAGAATCAATAACGGACAACTGGCCAATGCTCAGAGTTACAGACCACCAGGAAATCTTCCCAGCAACACAGAACCCAATCCAAGGAACCGAGGGAAGGAGCAATGTCAAGCCATTACTATTGAAAAGTACTAAATCAAAAAGAGTATGATCGATGGAATCCAGATGTCCCAAGAAGAAGTTCCAAAGGAAACTGAGAAATAGATGGAGGAAAAAGAAGCAAAGGAAAAAGAACAGATCACTCCACCTCCACCTTTTCCTCAGCGTCTTCAGAAAAACAAACTGGACAAGCAGTTTGCTTGATTCCTGGAGGTTTTCAAAAAGCTGCACATCAACATTCCATTTGCAGAAGCCTTGGAAGAAATGCCCAGTTATGTCAAATCATGAAAGACATTCTTTCACGGAAACGGAGATTGGGAGACTACGAAACAGTAGCATTAACAGAAGAATGCAGCGCCATCATTCAGAGGAAACTTCCCCCGAAGTTGAAAGATCATGGCAGTTTCACAGTTCCATGCACCATTGGAGAACATTATATCGGTAAGGCTTATGTGATTTAGGTGCTAGTGTTAACTTGATGCCTTTTTCTATTTACAGGAAACTGCAGAATGAGAAGCAATGCCTACCTCAGTTTCATTGCAACTTGCTGACCGAACACTTGCATTTCCAAGAGGTGTTGTTGAAGATGTGTTGGTGAAAGTAGGCAAACTAATTCTCCCAGCAGATTTCATCATCCTTAACATGGAAGAAGACAAAAAATACCTATCATTCTTGGGAGACCATTCTTGGCTTCAGGTAAAATTGTGATTGATGTGCAAAAAGGAGAACTGACCATGAAAGTACAGGACCAAGAAGTGACCTTTAATGTTTTCAAAGCCATGAAATTCCCAAATGATGAAAAGGGAGAAGAATGCTTCAGAGTGATGTTTGTTGAAAGTATCGTTCAAAATACTGAGCCAAATCCCACAGATACACTTGAAGCTTGCATCACCAACATGACGACAGTGAGTTAGATGCTAAAATCTGGAATGTATCAACTACCTTGACAAACCATTCCGATTCAAAGCAACACCACCAGTTGAAAGCTTGAATTGCCAAAGAAAGATCGAATCAAGCCTTCGATTGAAGAACCACCACAGCTGGAGCTGAAGTCACTTATGAGCCATCTCAGGTATGCATTTCTTGGAAACTCTTCTGAATTACCTGTTATTATTTCTTCTTCACTAACATTGGATCAGTAAGAAAAGCTACTGAGAGTATTACGAGAGCACAAAGAGCCATTGGCTGGACTATAGCAGACATTCGAGGCATTAGTCCATCATTTTGCATGCACAAGATTCTGATGAATGATGAATACAAACCCACAGTAGAGCATCAACGGAGACTCAATCCAATCATGAAGGAAGTCGTGAAGAAAGAAATCACAAATGGTTGGATGCTGACATCATTTACCCCATCTCAGACAGCAGTTGGGTGAGTCCTATGCAGTGTGTACCAAAGAAAGGAGGAATTACTGTGGTCACCAATGAAAAGAACGAGCTGATCCCAACAAGAACGGTGACTGGATGGAGAGTATGCATGCCTGGACTCAGGAAACTTAACAAAGCCACGAGAAAATACCATTTTCCGCTACCATTTATTGACCAGATGTTAGACAGACTGGCAGGACATGAGTTCTATTGCTTTCTGGATGGATATTCAGGGTACAATCAGATGTCATCGCACCAGAAGACTAGGAGAAAACTACCTTTACATGTCCCATGGTACTTTTGCTTTCCGCAGGATGCCATTTGGATTATGTAATGCTCCTGCTACATTCAGCGTTGCATGATGGCCATCTTCTCAGACATGCTGGAGCAGAATATGGAGGTTTTTATGGATGCTTTTTCTGTGTTTGGAGATTCTTTTGACCATTGTTTGCAAAATTTGGAACAGGTGTTACAAAGGTGCGAAGATACAAACCTGGTACTCAATTGGGAGAAATGCCACTTATGGTGCAAAAAGGCATTGTTCTTGGAACCGGATCTCACAAAAGGGGATTGAGGTAGACAAAGCAAAGATAGAGACAATTGAAAAACTACCTCCACCACATCAGTAAAAGGTATTCGAAGTTTTCTTGGACATGCAGGTTTTTACAGGAAATTTATCAAAGACTTTTCCAAGATTGCTAACCTCTATGCAATCTTCTGGAGAAAGATTGTGCCTTTCAACTTCACCAAAGAATGCCAGGAAGCCTTTAAAATCTTAAACAGAAGCTGGTCTCTGCTCCCATCATAGTAGCACCAGACTGGACCATTCCATTTGAGTGATGTGCGATGCTAGTGATTTTGCTGTAGGTGCAGTTTGGAACAACGCAAAGCAAAGATTTTCCACACCATTTACTACTCCAGCAGAACTTTGAATGAAGCTCAACTCAACTACACAACCACCGAAAAAGGAGTTGCTCGCAGTTGTGTACGCTTTTGACAAATTCCGCTCTTATCTGTTGGGTCCCAAAGTGGTGGTCTACACAGATCATTCAGTAATCAAATATCTGATCACAAAGAAAGATGCCAAACCCAGATTGATCCGTTGGATACTTCTTCTGCAAGAATTCGACGTGGAGATTCGAGACAGGAAATGAACAGAAAACCAGGTGGCAGATCATCTATCGAGGCTCGAGAATGGGAGAAACAGCTGGCAAAGAATTATCAATCAAAGAAACTTTTCCAGATGAACAACTTTTGCCATGAACAACAGAGAAGTCCCTTGGTATGCTGACTATGTCAACTACATTGTGTTAGGAAAATGGCTGTTAGAATGGACAACTCAGCAACGGAAGAAATTCTTCAAAGAAGTCAAGCACTATGTCTGGGATGAGCCGTACCTGTTCAAACGGTGTGCTGATCAACTACTGAGACGATGTGTTCCACATGAGGAAATCAATTGTGTTTTGCAACACTGTCATTCATCACCATATGGCGGACACTTCAGCGGAAACAAAACTGCAGCCAAAGTCCTTCAATCAGGTTTGTTCTGGCCCACTCTTTTTAAAGATGCTTATCTTTTTGCTTTTCAATGTGACAGGTGCCAGAGAACGGGAAATATTTCCAGGAGAAACGAAGGACCATTGCAAAACAGTCTGGAAGTGGAAATATTCGATGTATGGGGTATTGATTTCATGGGACCCTTTATTCCATCATTCGGAAATCTGTACATCCTGGTTGCTGTAGACTACGTCTCCAAATGGGTCGAAGCAATTGCACTGCCATCCAATGATTCAAAAGTGGTGATCAAATTCCTTAAAAAGAACATTTTCACTCGATTCGGAACACCTCGTGCAATCATCAGTGATGGTGGCTCACATTTCTGCAACAGATATTTCGATGCACTTCTATCCAAATACGGAGTTACTCACAAAGTTTCCAAAGCTTACCATCCACAGTCAAATGAACAGGTTGAGGTTTCAAACAGGGAAATCAAAAGAATCCTAGAAAGAACCGTTGGATCAACAAGGAGGGACTGGTCAACAAAACTAGATGATGCATTATGGGCCTACAGGACAGCTTACAAGACACATATTGGTATGTCTCCATATCGATTGGTGTTTGGGAAAGCGTGCCATCTACCAATTGAGCTTGAGCACAAGGCGTACTGGGCACTGAAGAAGTTGAATTTTGATTCACAAGCTGCATGAGAGAAAAGACTGCACCAACTCAACGAATTGGAGGAGTTTCTTCTACAGGCTTATGAGAACGCCAAATTGTACAAGGAAAAGACCAAAAAATGGCATGACCGAAAAATAGTGCAAGACAGTTGGAACCAAGGCATCAGGTGTTGTTGTACAACTCGAGGTTGAAACGTTTCCCTGGAAAGTTAAAATCTAGGTGGTCAGGTCCATTTGTGATCACTCAGGTTTTACCATATGGAGCTGTGTTGAGTTACTGGATCCCAATACCAACAACACATTCAAGTTAACAATCAGCGTGTCAAGCACTATTGGGAGAATCATTTGAGCGACAAAAAGAAAGTGTCACACTTTCAGATCCAGCATAAACGTTCGAGCAGTCACGTCTAGCTAACGATTTAAACTTAACTTAGCGCTCGCATGGAGGGAACCCATGCAATTTTTGTATATATTGTGATTCGGAGTGATTTAATTTTGTGTGTTTAGTTTTGCAGATTAAGACATTTCAAGATGGAAGAAGCTCTCGCAAATCTTCACAAGCAATTTCCTTCTCTCCCTCAAAAATCTCTAATGAAAGTTTACAAAGCTCGCTTGGAACGAATGAGACTATTGATGATCCATGGTGTGTCCCAATGACATTCGTTGGGTAATTGAAGCACGAGTCCGATTGGCAGGTGAATCTTCTGACTCTTTATTTCACATCTGCCTGGTTTTGGAAGAAGCACCTATGCAAAGAAACGAAGAGCTAAGCAAATGGGTGTTTGTTACAAATGTGCATGATGGAATTGCAATACTCGTTGTCGTTCTTTAGGAATGGTGTCTGATAATCGAGAAGACAAAATTAAATTCATTAGGGATGG
>SKCR01037301.1:0-157155 GCA_019454045.1 Zanthoxylum bungeanum
AGATGGTGATAAAGTCAGATGATTTTATTTTTTCTAAGAATGTTGTGTTGGTAGGAAAGGGATACGTAATGAAATGTTTAAATTGAATTTAATAAACACAATTGTTTTTGTTTACTTTGTTGACTCTTTACCTTTGTACCATGATAGAATAAGATATTTAAATTACAAATCTATCAAAAATATGCATAATTTAGTACTTATTTCAAAAGAAGAAAACTTTTTACATTCTAAAAGGAATTGCTCTAGATTTTTTTCTTTTTAAAGGCTAGTTGATCTAGTTGTTGTTGTTGTTTTTAATTGGGTCCCAATTATATTATTCAATGTAGCACCTTTTGCCCTATAAAATAGACACCATTTCCTCCGAATTTTCATCACTTCAATAGCTCGCAGAAAAAGAGTAAGAGAAAATGGAAGGTTCATCATCAAAATATTTTTTAATTTTTCTCGCAGTTTTTTCACTTATAAACTCAACCTCATCATCAAGGGTTGGCCCTTCTAGTAGTACTGCTAGCACAGAGTTCATCAAAACATCTTGCAGCTTAACAACTTACCCAACACTTTGCTATGACTCCCTTGCTAGCCATGCAAGCTTAATCCAATCAAGCCCTAAGCTCCTTGCCCATGCATCCCTTAACGTGACACTTGCCATGGCTAAATCAACCTCAGCTGTCATGTTAAAGATGTCTAAAAGCCCAGCTGGAATGAAGCCTATAGAGATGGAAGCCATGAATGATTGCTTGGAGGAGCTTAGTGATTCAGTTGATGAGCTCAGAAGATCCATTGGTGAAATGGGTCTGATCAAAGCTGCTAATTTTGACCTTACAATGAGTGATATACAGACTTGGGTTAGTGCTGCTTTGACAGATGAAAATACTTGCGGTGATGGATTTGAGAAAAATACAGTGAATGGGAAAGTGGTGAGAGGCCTGATTGTGAAGATTGCTCATATGACTAGCAATGCCTTGTCTTTGATCAATAGTTATGCTTCTCTTCAAGCTTAATTAGAAACTTTTATATGGTTAGCAGCTCTTTCGTTAATGCAAGTAATTATATATTTTTAGTGTTAATCTTTTTATCTGGGTTTCAAATTTATGTAATGGTCATCTTTACTGCAAGCAAAAGATTGGTATATAAAATTATTTCTTCAGATTGTATTGGCTTCTTCCTAGTGTAAGATAAAATGTGAGGGGAATGATTGATTAACTTGTTGGAATTTAGGAAGGTGTGAATTTTGGGATTGTGAGGCTTTTGGGAATGGTGTTTGAAAAATGTAAGGTTGAATAAATATCCCGACAAAAGAACTCACAGACGGAATTAATTAAAGGTTATTAAAATAACCTTTTATTAATTAAAGGTTATTTTACTTAATGAAATTATAACCCTATTTATAGGAGACCAATTATAATCCTACTGAAATAAGGTAAATATTCTCAAACCCTAATTAGACTAAAATATTTAAAATAATAATATGATTCTTATCTAGTGTGTGTATATAAACTTGTAGAAAGACTCAATTTGAAAATAAGTTAAGCGTGCAGAATATCTCAGTATGTCATAATTGTTTAGTCCTCATACTCTGAAATTGAGATATCCTTTCGGAAAAATTATACTATAAAATGGTGGTACCACGTTATCCATATAATAATCTAATAATATATTATCATACGTAATAAATATAAAAAACAGCTAAATAAAATGGTAGTTATTATATGTTTTATATTTCCAAGGAGTGTAATTGGGAATCAAAGTTAACGAAATACACAACCTTTAAAATCCTAGAGTACAATAATTGGGAGAACTCTACTAGCCTAGGTCGCTACCAATCAACTCAAAACTAGTGCACTTTGGTCCCAACGCCTATCTGTTCAATGTTCACTATCATGCAATTTGAAACTTGTGGGCTCCGAGTTTTGGCTTAATTAAGTAAGTCCCTACAGAATTGCAAATGCAACCAATATTCAATAAATAAAAGCTAGTAGCTCACTTTTGAATCCAAAAATATGCACTGCTTCTGCATATTTCCATCCTATGCAATCACAATTTGTTAAGGTATTTTCTTAGCATCTTCAAACTTGTCAATCTGATCGCGGTTTTTTACCGCACGCAAGCGCACGTATCGCTCAAGTAATATAGTGAATATTAGTCGGATATCGTACACTCAATGGCTTATTATTTCTCTTATCAATACTAAAAATAACTTACTTAACTTAAACTAAACTATTGGTTGCGAGAGATATTGATTAATCTAAAATTAATTGAACTATTAAATAAAGAGTAAACAATAATTTTGGAGAAAATTTTATATGCGAGAAGAACCTAGGGTTGTAACTTCATCTAAGCACGCAATTGAGTTGTTGTTATGAATTATTAATCTAGAACGCTAAATTATCTACAAATCTTTTTTGATGGTCAGGTAGAAATATTCATATTAAGCCAATTAACTATATGCTTATGTTAACTAACTTAAACCAAATTTCTTAAGGTCATGTTCTAATATTGTCTACGCATACCTTACAAGTATATGTCTATTTTATATGGAAATCTATTCAAACGAATTATATCATGCGCTATTATTCTCACGGCTAACCCAAATTTTCTTTGTTGAGTTTCTAAGGATTTATCAAGACTATTCTATTGTTGGACAGACAAATAAAATATGCATCAAGCACAAAGAATAATAAATAATAAATAACAAAGTCGAAAAGAATAAAAAATATGCAACTTAATTAAATTACATGCTCAAGATCCATTACAACCTTAGAGTAATGGTTTAGTTACTCCTGATAATCAATAAAAATGAGCTAATAATAATTACAAAGCAAGAACTCATAAAATATAAACTAGAAAGAAAAAGGAATAGATAACTCTTGTTTGCAGACTTCACATTTAACATCCAGCACCAGTTAAGTACTCATCCTTATCTTGGTCTAGGCGTTATTCTTTGCTCTAAACTCTAAAATTATGTTATAAGGCTTCATTTTAGGTTTTGGGATACACTTATGCTCATATAGAAGTGTACGGGCCAAATTTGGGCCCAAGGGTAAAATCGACATTTTACCTCGAGACCGACCAATATCAGACCAAGAAGCCTCACGGGCCCAAGCTCATTGTCATCAAGAGGGCCAACGGACGCAGTAGATACCAAATCAAGAAACGTCCAGACTCATAAATATCTCACATAACTCGACAGTTTCCAACATCCAACGAACGAGTAATTAAAGGTAATAAATACACACGTTTCCCGAGAGTGTGTATATAAGAGAAGAAAGTCTACGAGAAAAGGGGCTGGACAATCCATAGCTCGATCATATTCAACTTCTAACAACTCTCAGCTTAGTCATATTCTCTCCAGAGCTCTCAGAACCCTCCGACCCACTGCCCTCACGGTAGTCAACAGAAGTCAATGTACGTCAAGCCTTGCTCTTCCATTATTTACAGCTCGTCTTCACTACTGACTTGAGCGTCGGAGTGCCCCCGGCGCCCACCACACCGGTGGGTAGTCTACTCCCGCTCACTCTACCTTTGTTTTGCAGGATCGCTAGCGCCCCCAACTACAAATTCTCGATTGTGGACCTCGGGCGAAATCCAGCGTCCACAATTTGGCGCCGTCTGTGGGGACTTAGCGATTCATAGCAGACGAAGATCTCTCAGTCTACGATCCCTCCAACACAGCTACACATGGCTTCTAGCAGCGATCAAACATTTGACCATATGGCCTCTCAATTGGCCACTCTACAAGAACGATTACGAGTCTTAGAGGAGGAAAATTCAGCCATGCGAATCTCCAATATAACCCTCCGGAAGCAACTGGAGCAAATCTCTTCAACCTCCCGACAACCTGATACTACAGACCTTCCCGGCAATCCCACAATCCCCGCCAATCTCTTGGGGGCATTCAACAATGTGACAAGTGACAATCCGCCATCAGACAACCATCCACCAAATCAAGAAAGAAGTCAACATATCTCCTCAATCGACCAAGCACGGCAAGTTGCCTCCACCATGCGCAAGGAAATGCAGGAGTTCAAAGATTCAATTCTCTCCAGCCTACCTGGTGCCAGACTACCAGTGAGAAAAAGCCGAGCCGGCACGATCTCAGATACTCCATTTTTGGAGACCATCACTTCCATCGAACTACCAAGGAAGTTCAGTCCTCCAGATATGAAGATGTATGATGGATCAACTGACCCAGACGACCATGTTGTCCGTTACAAATACAAGATGATATCAACCGGCTTGTCACCAAGCAAATGGGAAGCTGGAATGTGCAGAGGATTTGGAGAAACATTGGCTGGTCCTGCCCTCACCTGGTTCATCAATCTCCCATACAGATCCATCGAGTCTTACCAACAGCTAGCAGATAAATTTGTGGAGCATTTTGCAAGTTCTTGCAAACTTGAGAAGACCACCAATGACCTCAATGCCATCCAGCAACGGAGAGGGGAGTCCTTGCGAAGCTACGTGGCTCGTTTCAATAAAGAGAGAATAACAATCTCAGATCTCTATCAGCCTACTGCAGTGGAAGCATTCAGAAATGGATTACTTTCAGAAAGCGGACTCTACAAAAAGCTCACTAAATTTCGATGCTACACTATGGATCATGCCATGGCCCAGGCTCAAATTGAGATCAGATGGGAGGAGGATAAGAGAAACAAGAAAAAAGAGAATTCCATCAACCATCACAATGAGAGAACCTCAAATCCGCCCAAGCGACCCTACAAATGATATGCCAGCGATGTACTTCAATAAAGTGATACTTGATGTAATTAGTCCATAAAAAAGAGGCTAGATGACCACCCATTGTTGCCTTGGGACATCATAGCTTCCCAAACAAGTATTCATTGATTACTACAGAAAAAATTGACCTTCACAAAACTACAACTTAGGGAGAAATCCATTTGCTCCAATCGACCACATAAAAATCATCAGACCCAATCGATATACTTCTTCCATTCGACATGAGAATACCTTCATATTCTTCCAGCATACCCAACCGACTAAGAAGTATTCTCTAGTAATGTCATCCACTCCATACTACATGGAAAGATTATCATATTCTCCATACGATAAGGTGGATGGCCATCTGGCTATATAGAAGAATTGTTATCATTTCCATACGACATTGAAGGACCCACCACATTCAGACGACTGAAAGGATTTTCATCTCCTCCATATGACATGCATGGATTGCCTTCAAATCCATACTACATGGTTAGATAGTCGTCTCTTTCAGGCGACATGAGAAGATAATTATATTCTTCACATTACATGAATGGATTGCCATCGACTCTAGACTCCATTCGACCATAGTCTCATGGGCCCTCATCAGGAACAAGGCGCGTCCCTTCAGTGGAACCATTTTTCCTACCATTCACCCCATATGATGAAGAGATATACTTGACGTGGACATCCCAGTCGACATTACCAGGTATGACTTGCATTTTTTATAGTTTGACATTACAATTTATAATTTGGGACTTGTTATGGGTGTCCCAGTCGACATTACAACATATAGTTTGGTAATTGTTATTGATGTCTCAGTCGACAATACAATATGTGGCTTGGCACTTTTTGAGTATCCCACTCGACACTACATGTATGGGGTGAAAATATCCCAGTCGACATTACCAGATTGGTAAGGATATCCCACTCGACACTACATGTATGTGGTGATAATATCCCAGTCGACATTACCAGTTTTGGTAAGGATATCCCACTCGACACTACATGAATGGAGAATTGGTATTAGGATATCCCATTCGACACTACATGTATGGGGTGAAAATATCCCAGTCGACATTACGAGACTTGGTAAGGATATCCCACTCGACACTACATGTATGGAGAATTGGTATTAGGATATCCCGTTCGACACTACATGTATGGGGTGATAATATCCCAGTCGACATTACCAGACTTGGTAAGGATATCCCACTCGACACTACATGTATGGAGACTCACCATGAGGAAGATGTCCCATTCGACACTACACGTGAGAAGCTTGGCACTTGTTAAGGATCTCATTCGACACTACACGTGTGAAGCTTGGTACTTGTTAAGGATCTCATTCGACACTACTTATATGGTCTTGTAGAATGAGGAATGAGAACCCTCATTGACCTTCATCATGTTCATTCGACCGTAGTCTCATGGTCTTCAGGCGACATGGTCTCAGACTACAAGTCCTGTAGAATGAGGAATTATGTCCTCATTGACCTTTGTCAGGTCTTGTAGAATGAGGAATGAGAACCCTCATGGACCTTCATCAGGTTCATTCGACCGTAGTCTCATGGTCTTCAGGCGACATGGTCTCAGACTACAAGTCCTGTAGAATGAGGAATTATGTCCTCATTGACCTTTGTCAGGTCTTGTAGAATGAGGAATGAGAACCCTCATGGACCTTCATCAGGTTCATTCGACCGTAGTCTCATGGTCTTCAGGCGACATGGTCTCAGACTATAAGTCCTGTAGAATGAGGAATTATGTCCTCATTGACCTTTGTCAGGTCTTGTAGAATGAGGAATGAGAACCCTCATGGACCTTCATCAGGTTCATTCGACCGTAGTCTCATGGTCTTCAGGCGACATGGTCTCAGACTACAAGTCCTGTAGAATGAGGAATTATGTCCTCATTGACCTTTGTCAGGTCTTGTAGAATGAGGAATGAGAACCCTCATGGACCTTCATCAGGTTCATTCGACCGTAGTCTCATGGTCTTCAGGCGACATGGTCTCAGACTACAAGTCCTGTAGAATGAGGAATTATGTCATCATTGACCTTTGTCAGGTCTTGTAGAATGAGGAATGGGAACCCTCATTGACATTCTTCAGGTCTAGTATAGTGAAAAGTGATGACCTTCTTGGACTTTTATCAAGTCCATTCGACAGGTCCATACGACCGTAGTCACATGGACCCTCATCAGGAGAATGGGTGATAACCTTCATAGACCTTCATCGGGTCTAGTAGTATGATAAGGAAAGACTCTTGGACCGTCGTCAGGTCTGTAGAGTGAAGACTTTCATAGACCTTCATTTGGTCCAAACGACATTGAAGACTCCCCTGGTCATTTGACCCGTAGTATGAGGATTATCCTAACCTTCATCTGGTTCAGTCGACCGGGGACATCCCCCACGGACTCATGTAGAGTCAAGTTGTAGACATACACATGTCGTATGACTTATATCCTGAACCTCATCTGGTTCAGTCGACCGGGGACATCCCCCATGGACTCTTGTCGAGTCAAATAAACTCATGAACCCTCATCTGGTTCAGTCGACCGGGGACATCCCCCACGGACTCATGTAGAGTCAAGTTGTAGACATACACATGTCGTATGACTTATATCCTGAACCTCATCTGGTTCAGTCGACCGGGGACATCCCTCATGGACTCTTGTCGAGTCAAATAAACTCCTGAACCTCATCTGGTTCAGTCGACCGGGGACATCCCCCATGGACTCTTGTCGAGTCAAATAAACTCATGAACCCTCATCTGATTCAGTCAGTTCAGTCGACCGGGGACATCCCCCATGGACTCGTGTCGAGTCAAATAAACTTCTGAATCCTCATCTGATTCAGTCGACCGGGGACATCCCCCATGGACTCGTGTCGAGTCAAATATACTTCTGAATCCTCATCTGGTTCAGTCGACCGGGGACATCCCCCACGGACTCATGTAGAGTCAAGTTGTAGACATACACATGTCGTATGACTTATATCCTGAACCTCATCTGGTTCAGTTGACCGGTGACATTCCCAGATGACTCTTGTCGAGTCAAATGAAGACATGGACTTCCTTCAGTTCATAGACTTGTCAAATGAAATAACTCATGAACCCTCATCTGGTTCAGACGACCGGGGACATCCCCCACGGACTCATATCGAGTCAAGTTGTAGACATACACATGTCGTACGACTTATATCCTGACCTTCATCTGGTTCAATCGATTGGGTACTTCCCCAATGGCTCTGGTAGAGTCAAGTTCATTATCCCGACCATCATCTGGTTCGGTCGACTGGATACTTCCCCAATGGCTCTTGAAGAGTCAAGCTCATAACTTGATATTCGTTTGGCAGCATCAACGCTCGAGTACACCTACATACTATGGCCTCAAGCGACACACGCGTCAAGTACTCTCCAAGTCAAGGACTCCTTGACTTAGAGAGTAGGGGACAAACTGTACGGGCCAAATTTGGGCCCAAGGGTAAAATCGACATTTTACCTCGAGACCGACCAATATCAGACCAAGAAGCCTCACGGGCCCAAGCTCATTGTCATCAAGAGGGCCAACGGACGCAGTAGATACCAAATCAAGAAACGTCCAGACTCATAAATATCTCACATAACTCGACAGTTTCCAACATCCAACGAACGAGTAATTAAAGGTAATAAATACACACGTTTCCCGAGAGTGTGTATATAAGAGAAGAAAGTCTACGAGAAAAGGGGCTGGACAATCCATAGCTCGATCATATTCAACTTCTAACAACTCTCAGCTTAGTCATATTCTCTCCAGAGCTCTCGGAACCTCCGACCCACTGCCCTCACGGTAGTCAACAGAAGTCAATGTACGTCAAGCCTTGCTCTTCCATTATTTACAGCTCGTCTTCACTACTGACTTGAGCGTCGGAGTGCCCCCGACGCCCACCACACCGGTGGGTAGTCTACTCCCGCTCACTCTACCTTTGTTTTGCAGGATCGCTAGCGCCCCCAACTACAAATTCTCGATTGTGGACCTCGGGCGAAATCCAGCGTCCACAAGAAGCGGGTCACAACGCGCATCATCATCATCGGTGCGTTGCTACGGGCTGGCTGGAAGTTGCAACGTGTCTGGTATGACTCTTCTTTTCCTTTATCTTTTAACTCACCTACCATTTAAGGTAGCATTTATCCTCATTGTGGTCTTAACACTCGCTCATGATTAGTTTCGTGCTTATCGGTTATAAGTGGTTTATCTTTTTTTAAAGTATTTTTCATTTTCTGCTATTTTCATTTTTTTCCAAAATATCTTTCTTTTTTCTGTTCTAGCAATACCATATACCATAAATAATTACAAACAGAGACAAATATCTAAGCTAACAGTTATTCATCTTCAAATAATTTCCCCAACTAGTAATTTTTTTCAACTACATAGGTTCTTATTGCTAGAAACCTACTTTTAAGTGCATACGAGTGTAACATAGATCACTTACTCAAGGCATCAGATAACAGTCAATTGGGCACTTATCGTTTCTAAGATTTCATCCTAAAGTAAACAAACTCATCATTAGACTTATGCTTTACTACCTCAGACTTAATTAAATTATTTTCGATTTTTATGAATAGATAAAATTTAAATAAATAGCAGGACTAACATTAACATGCACACACACCCAAACTTAAAATTCGCATTTTCCTCAATGTAAGATAAGCATAAAGAGAAAATAGTGAGGAACAACATGACAATGTATGGAGTTGATCAATCTCCTTCTGGTCAGACTTTAGTTGCGTGCACTGTGTGAGTTATGTTATTACCTGCATAAATACACATGCAAAATATTAAACACGCAAATAGCATTCAAGAAAATAGAACTAAAATAAAGACAAAAAAAATAAATGTATAGGTTGCCTTACCGGCGCCAAGAAAAATAGAACTAAAATAAAGACAAGAAAATTGTATCACTCAACGGCGCCAAAAATTTGATCGTAATTTTATACCGCACGTATCACTCAAGTCATATAGTGATTATTAGTTGGCTATCATACCCACATAGACTTATTATTTCTTTTATCAATACTAAACTAACTTACTTAACTTAAACTAAACTATTGGTTGTGAGAGAGATTGATTAATCTAAAAGTAATTGAAAGATTAAATAAATAGCAAATAATAATTTTGGAGATAAATTTTATATGCGAGAATAACCTAGGCTTGTAACTTCATCCAAGCATGCAAACAATGAGTTCATACGATTTCCATTCAATTGAGTTGTTGTTATGAATTATTAACCTATAATGCTAAACTATCTATAAGCCTTTTTCGATGGTCATGTAGAAATATTCAAATTTAGCCAATTAACTTTATGATTATGTTAACTAACTTAAACCAAATTCATTAAGGTCAGATTCTAATATTGGCTACGCATGCCCTGTATGTATATGTCTATCCTACAAGGACATCTATTCAAACGAAGTAGATCATGTAGTATTATTCCCATGGCTAACCCAAATTTCTTCCGTCGAGTTCCTAAGGATTTTACCAAGAATATTTTATTATTGGCCATACAATAAAATATGCATCAAAGTACATAGAATAATAAATAATAAATAACAAAAATGAAAAGAATAAAAATATATAACTTAATTAAATAACATGCTTAAGATCTATTACAACCATAGAGTAATGATTTATATACTCATGATAATCAATAAAAATGAGCTAATCATAATTATAAACCAAGAACTCATAAAAGATAAACTGGAAAGAAAATGGAAAATAGAACTCTTGTTTGTAGTATTTACCTTCAATCTCCAACACTAGATAAGGACCCGTCATTTCCTTGCTCTAGGTATTATTCTTTGCTCTAAGACTCCAAAATTGTATTATCATGCTTCCTTTTAGATTTTGGAACGAACTTATACTTATATAGGAGGTCCATGGATATTTCCTGATTAAAAATCGAGTTCCTGAAGAATCTGAGGGCGTATTCCGCATTGCGATGTGCATGGAGCGCATCGCACCGCCCATCCTCATTGTTGGTGCGCCACAATGTGCCTGGCTGGGCGTCACAACGCGCTAACATTTATGCATTCTGCCTGGATTTTCTTCTTTGGCGAATCTCGATGCGTTGTCCAGCATTGAGATGTGCATCACGACCTTTGGAAAGTGACCTAATTAGCTATGAACTTTATCGTTTCATCCCTAGTTGAGTTCAGGTAAACTGTAATATGAATTTTATCTACGAGTTACACCCAAAGCACATCAAAGTGCTCATATAACTAGAAATACACACAAAATATTATGATAAATGGGCGGGAAATATATTTATATAAGCTGTTCATCACAATCCAAGGTTTCGGTCAACATCTCTTAGCAATTGGTATATGTTATAACTTTTAGGTGATGAAAAATAATTGTGTTTGTGGACTACTGAAATTCTCTCATAAATTGAGCTTTCTTTGAAATGATAATAATAATAGTAGTTCAAGAAAATAAACAAAATTATCATGATATTCCATATAATAAATAACAAAGAATTAATAAAGAAAGGATAAAGGAAACAAATTATGAAGGTTGTTAATCTTCAATCTACAAGTTCTCAATCTTCTCTTCTTAACCCTTATTTGATCTTCTTATTCTTGGTTATTTTTGAATGATTGTTGTGTTTAGAGAGTGTTTTGGCATCAAAAGATGCTTATTTTCCTCCCCAAGACGTATGTGAAGTGACCCTAAACTATTCCCTTATATAGATATCATAACAACCAAGTTTCCTATTCAATTTTTACAGTCTTCCATATTTGCGTCACTACACAACTGTCTTTGCATCGTGATGTAAGCTGATAGTACAGAGCTGGCATATTCAAACTCGAATTTAGCCATGAATGTGTGCTATTCAGTTTTCGACGTAAACCACAAAGTTGCAGATAATTGAGTTTTCTTTCCAACACAACTTGAATCACCTCAATTGGAAATCATATGCAAAATTTAGGACTAAAATATTGAAGGCTGCATAATTAGGAAATAACTGATGCAAATCGGGAATTTCAGGTTTTTCACTCATTTTCATTCAATTCTTCATGTAATGAACCCTATATAATAATATAATAAATATTAGTGTATTTAACACATTCAAGAACATAATTTAGGGGGAAATCAATGATAAATACACTTGAAATTGTATATTATAGACACTTATAAGTCACTCGTGTAACAAAATCCAATATATAATACAATACCACGCGTGCTAAATAGCAAAAATCAATTAAATAAATGGTAGTTTTATTTAATACAAGTAATATATGTTTTATATGTCCAAGGAGTGTAATTGGGAATCAAAGTTAACGAAATACACAACCTTTAAAATCCTAGAGTACAATAATTGGGAGAACTCTACTAGCCTAGGTCGCTACCAATCAACTCAAAACTAGTGCACTTTGGTCCCAACGCCTATCTGTTCAATATTCACTATCATGCAATTTGAAACTTGTGGGCTCCGAGTTTTGGCTTAATTAAGCAAGTCCCTACAGAATTGCAAATGCAACCAAGAATCAATAAATAAAAGCTAGTAGCTCACTTTTGAATCCAAAAATATGCACTGCTTCTGCAGATTTCCATTCCTTTATTTGTTGTACTCTAGATTTTTAATTCATCAACTTGTTATGCAATTTGAGAGTTAAAGGATAGAATAGAATTGTTCTTCATCCTGCGCAATCACAACTTGTTATGATATTATCTTAGCATCTTCAAACTCGGCAGTCCAATGTTTCGGTCAACATCTCTTAGCAATTGGTATGTGTTACAACTTTTAGGTGATGAAAAATAATTGTGTTTGTGGACTCCTAATTATTAGTTTACTAAAACTCTCCCAAAAATTGAGCTTTCTTTGAAATAATAATAATAGTAGTAGTAGTAGTTGAATCTTAACCGGTATTTTGAAGGCTGGATTGGACTTGCCAGTTGAACTGAGAATCGGTCAGGAGTCCGGTCTGATTGAATCTTCAAAATCAGGCTATAAAAAATCGATGAAAATAGGTTAAAAAAACGGTGAACTAATCTGACCAATTATTTTTTTTTTACCTTAAAAAAATTACCAAAAAATAAATATATTTTATAATTTTTATTTAATTAAAATTATTTATTATGTTAGCCAGTTCAATGATTCAACTAATCAAACTCTTAATCTATTGAGCCTTTTAGATTATCAGTTCAACCATTGGTCTAGTTTTTAAAACAATGATCTTAACTACGCACCATCACTAAAAAAACATGGCATAAAATTAAATTTAAATCATTAGATCCTAATTCATTTCGTTTTATTAATTCAGTTAAATCTGAATTTAGCTTATATATAGGATTGGATAATTGATATTATTAGCCATCTTTTGAAAATCGAACTGGAATGTCCAGTTGAACCAGTCGAGCTAGAAATCGGCTATGAATCATGTCCGATTAAGCTTAAAAAAAGTACCTCAAAAAATCGGTCAAAACTGGTGAACCGGAAATATTAATAAATTTACTTTTAATTTTTTGAAACAAAAAAGTAAAATTTAATATTTTTATAATTTTTAATTAATTAAAATTATTGATGATATCATCCGATATTTTTACCGATTCAACCGGTCGAATCAGTGATCCATTTAACATTTTAGATCACCGGTCCGGTTTTAAAAATATTGATTCTTAGGAAGGAAAAACAAAGAATTGAGATCAATCTAAGGGCGGAAGTAATTAAATCAGTTTTAATATAAAGATCTAATATTCAAATTTAAATTTTCAAAATCATTAATCCTGATCAAAATTGATTTGTAGTTCATTAACTAGCATAATAATATTCGTCACGTTAGTTTCATCAACTTGTGAACTTTGGTCCAGAATGTTTTATCAACTTGGTAATGGTGGGCTCCCAGATCACAGTTCATTTTTGAATCCAAAATTTTAAGAATTCGTTAAGGTATACCCGACCATAATTCCGGTTCGAAACCAAACGAGATAGAACCGTAAGATTACGGTTCCATCCGATACCGAACTAAATCGGTGGTTGGGTTTACGTTTAGGGCCTCCAAAACTCAGAGCAACTCAGGGATACCGAGATCCAAATACCTTGTCACTCAAGCTTACCTGCATTTCCTTTCAATTTTGTAAATTTTTTCTTTGTTCTCAACTTAATCAGCAATTTGAGAGTCAAGGATAGGATCAATTATTGATTGCTTTTCAGATATTTTGTTTAGTATCGCAAACTTATCTTCACGAATACTTTTCTTGCAAAATCGCTTCCTTTGGGCTTGCTGTCGACATCCTAAAGCCGAAAAAAAGAGTAGTAAAAACCCAACATTAATATTTTACATGATTTATTGAGAGGTATGCATGGCAAAATTTAACCGGAGGAGTGTATTCATAAGTGGATTTGGAGATAATTTTATCAAAATTATGATTTTAAATCTATTAAAATTTTGTTTTTTTAGGTGAATAATATGACTTTTTTTTTTTTTTAATTTATCAGTAAGGGTTGGTTCTGTCGATTTAATTGGTCGAATCTTAATCCATTAAACTTTTTAGATTATCGATTCAACCATCGATCTGATTTTTAAAACAATGATCTTAGCTACACACCATCACTAAAAAACATGGCATACAATTAAATTTGAATCGCTAGATTATAATTCATTTCGTTTTGATAGATCGGTTAAATATGAATTTAGCTTATATATAGGATTTGATAATTGATATTATTAGCCATGTTTTGAAAATCGGACCGGACCGATTGATTGAACCGGTCAAATCAGGCCGTGAATCCGGTTTGGTTAAGTTTTAAAAATTGAACTTCAAAAAAATCGATCAAAATCGGTGAACCGGACTGGTTAATAAATTTATTTTTATTTTTTTAAAACAAAAAAATAAAATTTAATATTTTTTATAATTCTTAATTAATCAAAATTATTTATGACATCATCCGATTTCACCGGTTCAACCGATTGAACCCGTGATCCATTTAATCTTTTTGATAACTTGTTCGATGAATGGTTCTGAAAACACTGATTAAGGGAAAGCAAACAATTAAGATCAATCTAAAGTCGGAACTTATTAAATCAGTTTTAATATAATGATCCTATATTCTTTATTTAATTTGTCATAATCATTAATCCTGATCAATTAGAATTGTAGTTCATCAACTAGCATAATAATATTTGTCACGTTAGTTTCATCAACTTGTGAACTTTGGTCCAGAAACCATACAGTGTTTCATGAACTTGGTAATGGTGGACTCCCAGATTACAGTTCATTTTCTGAATCCAAATAATATATGCATCGGCTATGCCAAAATTAGGACACTTAAAAAAAGGAAAAATTTTAAAAACTCATTTAGGGTTTCCAAAATTCAGAACAATTCGGGGACACCCGGATCCAAATACATTATCACTCAAGCTTACATGCATTTCCTTTCAATTTTGTAAACATTTTCTTTGTTCTTGTCAACTTAATCAGCAATTTGAGAGTTTAAGATAGGATCAATATTGCTTTACAGATATTTTGTTTAGTATCTCAATCTTATCTTCACGAATACTTTTCTTTTGCAAAATGGCTTCCTTTGGGCTTGCTGTCGACATCCTAAAAGCCAAAAAAGGGTAGCAAAAACCCAACATTTACATGATTTATTGAGAGGTATGCATGACAAAATTTAACCGGGAAGTGTATACATAGGTGAATTTGGAGTCGGTCGAGAATGGTGGCCGGTTGCGATTTTAAAATTTGATTTAAAATTAGAATTTTAAATCTATTAAAATTTTAATTTCTTAAGTGAATAATATAATTTTTCTATTTTTTATCATTTATCAGTCAGGAATCAGTTTTTTCGATTCAACTAGTCGAACTCTCAATACATTGAACTTTTTAGATCACCGATTCAATTATCGGTCTGATTTTTAAAACAATGATCTTAACTACACACCATCACTGAAAAAACATGGCAAAAATTAAATTTGTCTCATTAGATCCTAATTCATTTCGTTTTGTTAATTCGGTTAAATATGAATTTAGCTTATATATACGATTAGATAGCCTTGTTAGTACTTGGGATTTATTTTAAGAGTGAGAATTTGGGTTCAAAAACTTAATTAATCGGAGTGTCATTTAAAAAAGGATTTGTGTTTGGGTATGGCCCTTAGGTAGGATCTACCATAAGGATGGAAGTATAGATTAGGTGGGTCAGAGTGAGCCTCAAGAAGAATAGGTTAGGAATTAAAAATAATATGACTATTGAAGTGATTAATCGAATTTCATATATATATATATATAATTCTATATGCATGATTTCTAATTATTAATTGAATATTTTTTAACAAATATATGAAAAGATCTCAAAATGGTATATTGGGCATCGGAAATTAGTATATTATGTGTTACTTTACTATTTTATTAGTTTATTATAATATCCAAATATTAAAAAATTGAACCGAATTATCAAACCGAACCCAACCAAATTGAAATTTTTAAAAAATAAAATAAAATAAAAAAGTTTTAAACTCCTAAATTGAATAGTTTGGAGATCAAATAGAAATTTGACAAAACTCGAACCGGACATTCCACCCTCTATATGTGGATGTACTTATAAGTAACCGACCACCATTAACTAGTATGGCGATATTTTAGGTCAGCTTATCCCATATCATTCACCATTGGCCTTGATTAGAATCTATAATATTTTAAAGCAAAAATTCTACTATACCATAATAATACCACGTTATTCATACAACAATCCAATAATATATGGTCATGCATGCTAAAACAATAAAAAAACTAATAAATGGTCATTTTACTTAACACAATTCTTATATATTATATAACTAAAAAATTGATGATATCTGTTGATGGTGTTTTTTAAGCACTATGATATTCAAACAGTACGGCATTGGTAAAAGGGTAATTTCCTTCTCGGTCGAAATCATTAATGCCGACCCGGCCATAAAAAGCCAAACAGTAAGTGACCGAGCACTTTATGATCGGTAACTGAGCACTTTATGATCGGTAACCGAGCACTTGAGTTCAAGATGACCGGGCAATTATCAGGTCGACAGCAGCACTCTCAGTACAAAAGACTATCATGACCGACCACATGAAGACCGGGAATATGGCTGGATATGCTCCATAAGATAAGTTATCCTACTTTCACGGGGAAAACTAATGAGTCAGTATCCTAAAAGGATAAAAGAAGTGAATGTAGTTTTAAAAGTAGGAATCCTGATAGGAAAAGGAAACCATCTCCAACTGGGAATTCTTGTACAAATAGGAATATGATTTCTTCACCATTATAAATAGGAGGGTAGAGTGAGTGTAGAAAGGGGCAGAATCATTAGGAGATTAGAAGGAAGAGGAAGATCAGAATCAAACTTGTAAAAAAGCACAAGATATACGAGTTTCAGCAATAAAAGTGTAGTCCTGTTTGTGCCCGTGGACGTAGGTCGGACAAAAATCCGCCGAACCACGTTAAATCTCCTTGTTTGATTAGTGCATTATCCACCTTCTGCTAAGTTTGCTTTTGGTTTCCCTCATAACCAAACAAATTCACTATTGAAGGAGGATCGCCTTGGGAGTAATATTCCCATATTGCCCTGAGACCAAAATCCACCGTCAACAGTTGGCGCCGTCTGTGGGGAAATCAACAAAAAGCAGCTCGCGTAGTAAGACGATGGCAGAAGATGGAAATCACCGGTCATCAGGGAGTTCAACAACGGAATTGATGGAGAAGATGGAAGAAAATATGAGGAAAGATAGGGAGGAAAATCAAAACCTTCTGAAATCCATGATGAACAGACTAGAAGGGATGAAAGAGAAGAATAATGAGAGACTAGAGGACGAGACCATTCGGTTTTTGAGGTCGACCAAATTTGATAGCGGAAGTCATCCGGTCGGATGCGTGGAATGCTGAGATGCAGAAAGGATGTATTAAGAAGAGCCTTGCTTGTAGTGACCCTTGTAGAGTTGCAAGAAAGGCAACGGATCCCAAAAATGTGAGTAAAACCTCTTCTATCTTAGGCTGACATTTGATTATGCTTGTTTGTTATGGCCCACACAATGGTTTTGATATTTGTTTTACGGCTCGGGTCTGCTCTTGTACCGCCGATACCGATGTTTCTTTCCGGCTCGGGTCTACTCTTGTACCGCCGAGACCGATGTTTCCTTCCGGCTCGGGTCTGCTCTTGTACCGCCGAGACCGACGTTTCCTTCCAGCTCGGGTCTGCTCTTGTACCGCCGAGACCGATGTTTCTTTCCCGCTCGGATCAGCTCTTGTACCGCCGAGCCAAGTCTTTATTCAGCTCGGGGTCGGGTTACGTCCCACCGAGTCGGCTTTCTTTGGATTGGGGATGTAACATTCCCCCAGTGCCAAGTCTTTCTTTTAGCTCGGGGTCGGGTTACGTCCCACCGAGTCGGCTTCTTTGGACTGGGGATGTAATATTCCCCCAGAGCCGTCTTTCTTCAGCTCGGGGTCGGGTTACGTCCCACCGAGTCGGCTTCTTTGGACTAGGCATGTAACATTCCCCCAGAGCCAAGTCTTTCTTCAGCTCGGGGTCGGGTTACGTCCCACCGAGTCGACCATCATCAGCATAAGGTGGCAGGAAGGACCCGATTTGCAGCCAAGACGTTTTTTTCTGCGGTTCCTGGAGTGACCACCGACGGATTCATCGGCACACCATCCTTTTTTATAGTTCCCGGCATCAACTCGCAAACTCGTTGTTACCGAGAGCTAGGGGATAGATGTTGATGGTATTTTTTAAGCACTATGATATTTAAACAGTACGGCATGGGTAAAAGGGTAATTCCCTTCTCGGTCGAAATCATTAATGCCGACCCGGCCACTAAAAGCCAAACAGTAAGTGGCCGAGCACTTTATGATCGGTAACCGAGCACTTGAGTTCAACTGGGAAATCCTGTACAAATAGGAATATGATTTCTTCACCATTATAAATAGGAGGGTAGAGTGAGTGTAGAAAGGAGCAGAATCATTAGGAGATTAGAAGGAAGAGGAAGATCATCACGATCAGACTTGTAAACACAAGAGATATCAGAAAATCATATCTCAGTAATCAAAATATCATATGTTCTGTGCCTGTGGACGTAGGTTGGATCCGATCCGCCGAACCACGTTAAATCTCCTTGTTGATTGGTGTATTTATCTGTCTTTTGCTAAATTTGCTTTTAGTTTCCCATAAACAAAACAAATTCACTATTGAGGGAGTATTGTCTCGGGAGTAATATTCTCATATTGCCCTGAGACTAAAATCAGTCGTCAACAATATCATATCATTCATATAACAGTGATACAAAATAATTACTTCATTAAAGCATCCGTGATTATTTATTTATTTATTTATTTGTTGAGAGTTGGCTCCCATTTGTCAACTTTGGGCCCCATTGATTTCCCTTGTGTGGCACTTTTTTCCGCTATAAATGGATACCATATCGTCTCCATCTTCATCACTTAAATCAAACCTCAATTCTTTAGCTCATATTTTCAAAGATCAGACAAAGAGAGAGACACATGGAAGGTTCTTCTTCAAAATATTTTCTTAAATGCTTTCTCATTTTACTAGCCATTATTTCCAACATAAACTCAAGCTCAGCATCCAGGCATGGCCCTAGTGCGAAAATTACTACTAGCACAGAGTTCATCAAAACATCTTGCAGCTCAACAACTTACCCAACACTTTGCTTTAACTCTCTTGCTAGCCATGCAAGATTAATCCAAACAAGCCCTAAACTCCTTGCCCATGCATCCCTCAATGTGACCCTTGCCACAGCTAAATCAACCTCAGCCATCATGCTAAAGATGTCAAAAAGCCCTGGAATGAAGCATAGAGAGGTGGAAGCCATGAATGATTGCTTGGAGGAGCTTAGTGATTCAGTTGATGAGCTCAGAAGGTCCATTGGTGAAATGGGTCTGATCAAAGCTTCTAATTTTGATCTTACAATGAGTGATGTACAGACTTGGGTTAGTGCTGCTTTGACTGATGAAAATACTTGCAGTGATGGATTTGAGAAAAATACAGTGAATGGGAAGGTGGTGAGAGGCCTGATTGTGAAGATAGCCCATATGACTAGCAATGCCTTGGCTTTGATTAATAGTTATGCTTCTCTTCGTGGGTAGATATTCTTATGATTAGCTCCATTATATGTAGTTTTAATCTTGTTTGTGGAATCGGATTTATGGAAATGTAATATCCGAATCCATCAGTGTTGAGTAGATTTTGTGTTGCCAAAATATAAGTGGGATCGGCATGGGTTCACATTAGATAAATCGTGATAATTAATTCAAACTGAATCATGAATCGTAATTTTCACTGCAAGCAAATGGTATATGGCTGAGTCGGGTAGGTGGTAAAAATGCTATTCATGTATTTTGCTTTTCTTTTTGGTAATTAAAAGTAGTGTTGTTTAGGTTGCTTTGTAAATTTAAATGAGTTCTATATTCAAATTATTATAAATTGAATTTGCAAGGTAGATGCATCATGTACATTTGATGAGATGTTAGGTAACTCCAAGAGAATATCACATGTGCACAGAGAAAAAAAATATTTACAAACAAAGAGCTATTAACCACCAAACCAAAGGGCAAGAGATGATAAAAAGGTGATAATGAGTGCACAAGACTCTGTTAATAAAAAATTATTTCCAAAATTTGAACATAAGAAGCGGATAGTATGTTAACTTTAAAAGAAAAATCATATAATAATTACGTGGGAAGTATGTTTTAAATGTGAATGAATGTTAGTTTATGAAGAATTTCTTGAATCAATTCCTGCGATTACCTTGTAATTAATTGAGCTAATCAATCAAATAAATGGTTTTTTTTTTATCCTGATGGAATACAAAGTCATGATCTGATCATAGATAAGATTTAATGAATATTTGTCTTTATTTTACGAGCGGTAAGTTTGGAAAAATTAATTCGTCTAATAAAATGATCAATTCAAATATAAATTTATTATATATATTTTTTAATTCTTTATATAAATTGAATTGGTTAATATATATTTTCACACCTACTTTATTCTATCATTATTTTTGTTAGCAAGTGCATTCCAATCAACATTTCAGTTTTTTTTTGGATAACCGGGTGTCCGGGTCAGTTTACGCGCACCTCGACTAATCCCTGGGACCTATGTCCCGTGCCCTCAGAAGTTTCCCAACACAGATCAGGGTAAGTCGCTGGCTTTTCACACAAGGGGGCATGACCCCAAAAAAATACATCTAGTGGGATTCGAACCTTGAACATGAGAGAAAGCAAATCACTCAAGCCCAAAGCCTTTACAGGCAACTTGGGGTTATCAACATTTCAGTTTCCTCACAAGCAAACGCTAAAAAATTGGCTGCCAGTTGCAAAGCACCAAATGCAAACTGTTATTTACTTTAAAAACATAATTGCAAACAGCTTAAGCAAAGACATAATGGGAATTGGTATGGTCCCATGGTTGCTACTCTTTTGTTTCCTTCTTTTCGCAATAAAGCGCCAGAGCCATCTACTCCTTCAGGAAATAGAGAGTATCAATACAATGAGGATGACCAAATAAGAGCAGTAAGTGCTTTTCACCATTTAATGTTCTGAAGAATGTTTGTGTTTCAAATTCTCAAATAAGTGAAGCAACATTTTTCTGAAAGCTATCCATTAAAACTGTAGTCATGCTTCGCGTAGCATAAAGAAATGAGTACGTGATTTTCTACAATGGCGGAGCTACATGATGAAGGGATGTGGGGCCGTCGCTTCCGCTCAATCTAGAATTTTATTAATTTATCACCTATAAATTAATTAAAAATCAGATTTTTTATTAAGATAATTTTGATTCGTCCCTATTAAAATAAATTATATCTATTAATTTTTGTAAAAATCAAATTTTGCTCCTAATGAATTAAAATTCTGACTATATCACTGATTTTCTATGTAAGAATTTCAGCATGGCCCCTATTGGGGTGTGACTTGGTGGCAAAAAGCTTAGGACTTAGTTGTCAGATCCTGAATTTGAGTATAGAGGATGCATTTCTTGTAAAAATTTGAGACAGCCGATGATTTTATCTACTCCGCTTAAGCTATGGTCGGATAATTTGATGACAGGATTTCCAACGTTTAAAAAAAAAAAGAATTCAGCATGGCAGATAAATCTTTGTACATTGATAGATAAATCTTTGTATCACCTCTTATCTTTTATATACATATTCGATCTAATTACGATTAGATATCTAATTATGATTAGATTGAAACTAAATCTGATTTAGTGATACGTGTATATTAGACAAAGACCCTATGATTTACAACGCAGTGCGCAGTTACAACGTAGTTTGTAATTGACATTGGGAAGCGTCACTATAAGTTCTATATCCTTAAATAAAGTTTCTGGTCAAGATTTACTAACACGGGTCGGTTAGTAAAATCCGCTGAGACCAGTACATGTCGTATATCGTGACTTGGTCTGATGGTTTATCCCAATCAACCATGAGTCTCGGGAGACTCGTATAGTGACCGGTGCGTAATCACACGCATATAACGCAAGCGCACGTATCGTTCAAGTAGTATAGAAATATCGATCCCACGAGGACTTAATTCCTACTGTTGTTATTAATTATTGATACTATTTATTTACTGGTATTTAATTGAGGGAGAAGATAATGATTGCTTTTGGTTGATTGAATGTGGATTTGCTTAAATAAAATAAACAAAAGAAAATACTAAGAAAAATAAATAAAAGACACAAAGATCTAAAATTGTGATTCCACACAATATTATCCTAAAGATGAATTGATTCTCTTATATATGTGTAATAAGTCAGTTTGCTAACCTGAAACACGAAGATATGCAAAAGCTTATGTCGATGGTCAGACGCAAATACCTAAATAACCCAATTAATCATATGTCTATGTTAACCAAGTTACCTGAATTCATTAAGTTCAAGCTCCAAAAGTGGCTACCCTCGCCCGACAGGTATATGTCTATCCTGTAAGGAAATCTATTAAAGGGTTATCTATCCTCAAGGAAGATCATGGGCTATTGAATCTAAGGCTGAAACCTAAAATCCCTTCGTCAAGTTCATTTTAAGTTTACCAAATCAATCTTATTAATGACCAATTAACAAGAAGCATTAAGCTTAAGACTCAAAAACAAACTAAAGAATTACCCATAAAAAGAAAATCAATTATTAAGTGTGTGGATATTGTGTTTCATCACTTCCCTAGAATAAAAATAAAATACTGGGGGTTGGGGGATCCACCTTTACTATTTCTAATTTAAAAATCTCTCTTACTATAATATAAAATTTATCAGTGATATTACCAACCAGTCATATAGGCGGTATCCTCATTAAGTCAGATTTTAATTAAGTCCGACCGACCATAAAAGCGGTATCATTATTTGTCCATAAACCAGCCATATAGGCGGTAATCATCTGTCACATAAAGACTGTCCATATAGGCGGTGTCACATTATGTCAAATAAATAAAACCAGTCATTAAGGCGGTATAACCTTTTATGTTAAATTATAATTTCCATATTATAATTAATGGAGATTAATCTAAACTAAAATAATAAAAGCTTCACATTTCCCCAGCGGAAAATTAACTACAAAACATAAAAGTAAATAAAAGAAAATAAACTACTACTATTACTGAAAATAAAAATGCATAAACTAAATACTGAAAATAAATACACACAAGATGCAATCCTTTAATTCCTTACAAAAACCTAAGGAAAACATGAGAATTACAAATGAAATGGCTTGGTATTTATAGGAAAATCTAAAGGCTTCCACCAATTTCTCTACCAATCGCTCCACAAATTACTCCACCAAACATGGCACCAAACATAGCATCAAACATGCATGTTTGGTGGAAATTTGAAATTTTTATTTTTTTATTTTTATTTTATATTTTGAAAATGACTATAGTAATTACACAAAATACACTGGATTATTCATCAATTTCGGCCTTTCAAACTTCAGAATTCGAAAATATTTAAATCTTCAAAGTTGTAGATCTTTGTGTCTTCTTTAATTTGGCACTTGAATCAGCTCAATCGGATATCGGATAAAAATTTTATGGCCAAAATACAAAACTTGCGTAAAATTGGAATTTAGGACTGCACTTCGTTACGCGTATAGTAAATTTTCGGTTTGACCTTTTTTGCTCTGGATTTCATCATTTTTAGCCCCGAGTTGATTCCATTAAGTCCCAATATTATTTTTATCTGTAAAATAAATAAAAACACATCAAAACGTTCATAAAACTCGAGAAAGTATACAAAATATTAAGTTAAATGAGTGGGAAATAGTGATATAATTACCACTCATCATATATACATGTAGGTGTTTATTTGATAAACACTGAACGACTCACTGAAGATTTCCTAATAGATGATACATCAACGTCAATGAGAATCTTCTCGAGTTGAGAGAGCATAGTGGTCATTCGACTTGAGATACCACAGTGGATATCTGAGTTATCCTCCACACTTTGATGGCAGTCACGTCACCGATCTATTTAGATCAGGCCTCTGCCTGTTCCTTGGGTGTGGACTGATGCTCATGATATCCAGTGCATATCAAGATAGAATCCGTCAGTCCTGTGTACAGGGCATATGCATCCTGCACGTGTTTGCGATCTAGTAAATCCATAGCCGTGGTATAACTTCAGAAATCAGTTCCGAGTGTTATTTAGAGATCGTAAATTTGAAAGTCTACTATATTATACCGAACGAAATTGAAGTTCTTATCTATATCCCAAGTATAATATGGATAGTCTGTGACAGATGGATTATACTATTCAATGACCTCGACTTGCATAGTTTAGCGAGATTATATGTGGTCATCATAATTCATGAGTGAGTGAATTATGGATACGAAATTGAATTTCGTGACGGATAAACCTAAACTTAGAGTCCTACAATATGAAATGTACTCGTTGAGAACTTGGGCAACGCATTATGAATAATACAAATTATTCATAATACTTTATCGGATTAAATGAGTTAATTTTCACTGCAAGCAAATGGTAGATCCAAAATTTAAAGTTGAATTCAGATTGAGTTGGGTAGGTGGTAAAAATGCTATTAATGTATTTAGCTTTTCTTTTTGGTAAGTAGAAGAAGTGTTGTTTAGGTTGCTTTGTAGATTTAAATGTGTTCTCTATTGCAATTTATTATAAATTGAATTTGCAAGGTAGCTGCATCATGCATTTACATTTGATGTGATGTTAGGTTACTAGGTAACTCCAAGAGAATATCACATGAGCACAGAGAAAAAAAAATGTACAAACAAAAAGCTTTTAACCACCAAACCAAATGGGTAAGAGATGATAAAAGGTGATAATGAATGCACAAGGTTCTTGTTATAATTTGGATGTGGGAAAGGTTTTTGATGTAGGCAAAATTTTATTTGTATTTTGTAATTAGTTGTGCTAATCAATCAAATAAATGGATTTTTTTTTTTTATCTTGATGGAATACAAAGTCATGATCTGATCATAAATAAGATTTATCACTTAGTAGGTAGTGTAACTGTAACTGAGTGAGGTTGATGGCCACAGCACCTGCCATATCTCAAATCTAAGGAATATTTGACTTTATTATAGGAGTGATAAGATTTGAAAAAATTAATTTGTCTGATATGACAGTTTGAGGATTTTACCTACTACTCTTAAATTCGGATCGGATAATTTAACGACGAAGTTTCGGAGCTTTCAAAAAAAAAAAGTTGGCTGCCAGTTGCAAAGCACTAAATGCAAACTCTTATTTACTTTAAAAACATAATTGCAAACAGCTTAAGCGAAGACATAATGGGAATTGGTATGGTCCCATGGTTGCTACTCTTTTGTTTCCTTCTCATCTACTCCTTCAGGAAATACAGAGTATCAATACAATGAGGATGACCAAATAAGAGCAGTAAGTGCTTTTCACAATTTAATGTTCTGAAGAATGGTTTGTGTTTCAAATTCTCAAATAAGTGAAGCAACAGTTTTCTGAAAGCTATCCATTAGAACTGTATCTGTCTGACTGTCTCCTTATTTATGTCAGAGAAACATAGATTAGGTAGTTGTTGGAACGGAGGGACTGTAGTTGGTATTAGATAATGAAAGAATTTCTTGAATTTATTATATATTATATTTATAATAATATGGGCATTTATATAGGTCACATATCAAATTGAAATAGGAAAGAAATAATACTAATAAGGATATATAATAAACTCACAGCGCACAAAGTTATCGCAGTGTAGTTGGGGTGTCGATTCCTCAGAGAGATGGTTACAAGAAATTAATTTACTTAAAAAAAAGTTAGTAGTAACTTGATTAAATAGAACGATTGAATTGATAATGTAAAGTAAAGATTACGAAAAATATGCAGGAAATATCAATAGAGAGAAGCAGCAAAGCGTCAGGAATCCCTCTTGTATCAAATTCCTATATTCAATTGTTTTTTATTACTCAATTGAAAGTTTCACATCCCAAACCAACAATCGTATAATATTCATTTCCAAACATATTAAATTCTAAGGTAATCGATGAATTATTTTCTCTATGTTAACAGCACACAAAGTTATCATTATGACATATCTAACGTCGACAATATACCCTCAGGCAATACTGCAGTAGAAGATTAACTCATAAAATAACTTTACCCATCACAACTGGGTTTCCCAATCACACATAGAAGAAACATGACTATTCCTATATGCAAGTTGGTAAAACACAATCTCTAGATTATAAATCGAAAGATAATAAAGAACAATGAATCATCAATTGTATTAAATATTAAAAAGCATTCAGAAATCAACAACATGAATATCATAGTTTAAATACGAGAGTTCATCCTTAGCTTTGCCTAGAAGATTAGTTCTCCATAGAAGAAAGAGACATAGTCTGAAGAGATTGCAACAATATCCTGTCTAGTATAAAGTTTATTCGTTCTTCAATCTCAAATATGTTTTTAATCTTTGTTGTGTGTTTTCTCTCTGTTTCTCTCCCCCCTTTAGGGTTATGGACGAGCTTGGGTATTTATAGAGGGGTCCCGGAGCCCTTGTGTGCATAAAATACGAACTAATCAAAACCCTGAAAAAATGTCTCCGTGTCGCGACGCGTGGCCATGCGCATCGCGACGCATGGCCAGGCTTGCAGGATAATGATTCATGCATTTCTGCTCGTTTCCTGTGTGCTTCCGATGTGTCCGTAAGATCCCGAAATACACATAATTGCTCCAATATCCATGTTCCATTGCTTCCTAATAACAAAGCACAAAATAAACTATAATTAAGATTAAACACATGATAATCAATCCGAATTAGTGATTTTCAAAGTACATTTTCATGCACTTATCAATGAGACATGCCACTGAGAGCTATAGAGATTTGTAGAAGCATATTGAAGACCTGATGAGGAATGGAAACCTCATGGAGTGGAGTCAGAAAACGAAGGGAGCAGAGGCCTATATTCACAATAGTTGGAGGAAGAACGTTAGCCAGGGATTCGAACCGGGCAAGAAAGAATTACTATCGGATTAATAGTTTCGAAGTAATGACTATAAAAAGGGCCCCGGATTCAGAAAACCAAACCAGTGCCGATAATTTTTACCGAGGAAGACGCTCAAGGTGTGAGTTATCCACACGATGATGCAATGATAATTAAGGCCAACATTGCCAGTTCGAAGGTGGATATGATACTGGTGGATCCCGGGAGTGTTGTAGTGTGGATGCTGGAATTCGGCCGGGGTCCACAATCAGAATTTGTAAGTTGGGGGCACTAGCGATCCTGCAAAACAAAGAAGAATGAATGGGAGTAGACTGCCCACCGGTGTGGTAGGTACCGGGGACACTCCGACGCCCAAGTCAGTAGTATGAAATGATCAGTAAATATGTAAAAAAGTGAAGTTAAGGTTTATTACTGCCTCAACTTTATTTGGTGGCCGTGAGGGCGATGACAAATGCTTTTAGAAATGAGAAATAGAACTAGTATCTGAATATAAGATGTATCAGACTTGGATGAAAGAATTGAAGCTCTGCCCTTATTTCTCGAATTTTGTTCCTATTTATAGATGAAAATTATCACCCTTGGCAGCTGGCGTAAGTCCCACCACGTGCCTTATGCATTTGATAGAAAGTCTGAGCAGGTGGGAATAAGTTTTGTGTCGGGCAAAGTAGGAGAATAGTAGTTGATATAATTATGGGGTTTTGTATTTAAGCTTATGACTTAATTGTAATACAATAATACATAAATCTTTTGGGCCTAGTCTTTATTTTCGGGCTTTGTATATATTTGGGCTTTAAGGTAAAAGACGGTTTTATCCTTGGCCCAATTTTGGTCCAAACAGTTTGTCCCTTACTCTCTAAGTCAAAAAGTTTTTGTCTTAGAGAGTATATACTTTTACGTCGTATGACATTGATCATAAAAGCATGTGATAAGAATGTATCACCTTTTATAAGAGTATGTGCAAAACGTGGGTTCTGGAATATATCGCATGCGTCATCTGGCCAGAGGAAGTTTTAGTCCTAGACTTTGATTCGACTTGACTCATGGGGAATGTTCCTTGGTCGAATGAACCAAATGCTGGTTCAGGATTTCTAATTGACTCGACAAGAGTCATGGGGAATGTCCCTTGGTCGACTGAACCGAATGCTGGTTCAGGAGTTACATTTGACTCAACAAGAGTCATGGGGAATGTCCTTTGGTCGACTGAACTGGATGCTGGTTCAGGAGTACTCTTGACTCGACAAGAGTCATGGGGATTGTCCCTTAGTCGACTGAACCGAAAGTTGGTTCAGGAGATACACTTGACTCGACAAGAGTCATGGGGAATGTCCCTTGGTCGACTGAACCGAATGCTGGTTCAGGAGTTCTACTTGACTCGACAAGAGTCGTGGGGAATGTCCTTTGGTCGACTGAACCGAGTGTAGGTTCAGGAGTACTCTTGATTCGACAAGAGTCATGTGGATTGTCCCTTGGTCGACTGAACCAAAAGTTGGTTCAGAAGATACAATTGACTCGACAAGAGTCATGGGGAATGTCCCTTGGTCGACTGAACCGAATGCTGGTTCAGGAGTTCTACTTGACTCGAAAAGAGTCATGGGGAATGTCCCTTGGTCGACTGAACCGAATGTAGGTTCAGGAGTTCCATTTGACTCCACATGAGTCATGGGGATGTCCCTTGGTCGACTGAACCGAATGTAGGTTCAGGAGTTCCACTTGACTCCACATGAGTCATGGGGATGTCCCTTGGTCGACTGAACCAAATGTAGGTTCAGGAGTTACACTTGACTCCACATGAGTCATGGGGATGTCCCTTGGTCGACTGAACCGAATGCTGGTTCAGGAGTTCCACTTGACTCAACATGATCATGGGGATGTCCCTTGGTCGACTGAACCGAATGCTGGTTCAGGAGTTCTACTTGACTCGACAAGAGTCATGGGGAATGTCCCTTGGTCGACTGAACCGAATGTAGGTTCAGGAGTTCCATTTGACTCCACATGAATCATGGGGATGTCCTTTGGTCGACTGAACCAAATGTAGGTTCAGGAGTTACACTTGACTCCACATGACTCATGGGGATGTCCCTTGGTCGACTGAACCGAATGCTGGTTCATGAGTTCATTCCATATTTGTTATTCTTCAAATGTGTCGAATGCATAGTCTATTTAATATATTTTTCATGTGTCGAGTGATTATGAGGCTTGCACCGGGGTTTGCCTAATTGTTTTTTTGAATGAAAGCAACCTTTATACTTGCCTCTGACGTGATATATTGTCGAACGACAAAATTGTATGTGTTTTTTATATCTAATGATGTCGTGTCAAATGGTGAAGGCGGTTGTGAATAGAATTTTGTTGATGTTGCTGAGAGCAACGATGTCAAGTTGTAATATTCCTGAATGTAATTCACCATTCTTTTCGACAAAATATTTTACATCTCCTAGATCTTCCACGTGTCATTTAATGGAGCAAAACCTAACGCGAATAACGAGGAGTCTTTTGGCGGGAAAAGAACCGCCAAAAGTTGTAGTATAAGAGTGGCTTGATGGGTTCATTTGCTCCATTCACAAGATCAACAAGTTGGGAGAAAAACTTAAGGCTCCAAGGTACTCTTCAAAACTTTCTTCGCGTTCTTCTTTTCCTTTGAATATTCATAGAGTAGCTTCAAACTGTTCTTAGCTAAATTAGGTTGTTTGATCTTTTGAATCATACGCTATTTGGTGGATTTGTGTTTGGAGAGGTGAGTAGAATTTGATCCTTAAGAAACCTAAATCTTAGAAATTATTTGTTTGTAAACTTGTCGAGTAGAATATGTCGAGTGGAGAATCTTTAGAAAGTTTAGGTGAGCGGATTGATAATTTGTAGAAGTATCGTCGAGTGAATCTACTGAAGAAAAATTATTAAGGGGGACTGGTCGAATTTCCCGAGGAGGGACCTGTTACCGTTTTGTCGCGTGAAATTCCTGTGCATGCAATTCCTATAAGATCATTGGCAGCAGTTGGGGAGTTTAGTGGAGCAGTTAGCACAAGTGAGCCAACCAACTTGCTAACCAAGAACCAGCTAGTCGAATGACGGCTGGTATGCTGATGGAAATTAGGAGTAAATACAGATTTCCTAGATCAATGGAGTTGAGAGTACCCATGCCGACTGAAAGAATTGACTATAAAATTCCTGGGTGGATTGGATTTTATGTAGTGTCGTTTTCTAATGGGCTTAGATTCCCCATTCCGAGGTTAGCTTGGGAAGTTTTGGATCATTATGGGATCGCTCCTTCACAGCTGATGCCGAACGCTTAGAGGATTTTATTGTCGATTGAATGCTTAACATTTGAACAATGGGTGTTCTTTGAGGTGAAGGATGTAGTATACTCATACTACCTAAAGGAGCACTTAACTGAAAAAGTGAGGTATACTTTGTATCTTCGTCGTAAGAGAGAACAAATAGTAATGGGGCTTCCAACGAACGATAGGGGTAATTGGCAGTCGGATTATTTCTTTGTGAGGAATGAGGGTATCTTTGGGTTGACAGGAATGGGTCGTGTCTCAGAATATTGGAGTGTATTTAGTGAGTATCATTCTTTCTATTATTGATAACTTATAAATGTAGTTGTCGTTTGAGGCTAATGTGTGTATTGTTTGTTTTGCAGGTCCATTTCGAAACAGATTATTCGACAAAACTCCTGAAATTTTATCCAATACTAAAGCTCTTCTTTCCCTTCCCGTCAAACAAAGAGATTGGAGAGTAGTCTTGGTAGAAAAGAGATTAAGGGCAACATTAGTGTGGAAAGAAATCTTCGAATCAGAAGGTACATCTACCCCTTTGGCACTTTGTAAACACGTATTGGAAGTCATCTACTGTACTTGGTCGATTCGAGCTTTATACGGAAATGTGTTGTTTACAAAGACTTTAACTCCAAAAGAAATTTTATGCGCAGAGGACATGATGTCGAGACCAATAAAGGTAGCATCAATTGATGAATTAAAAAGCCGAAAGAAGGCTAGGAAGCTTAAGATAAAGGAGCTAGAGGTGGAGGTTCCTGAATTACAACAGGTTGTGTCGACTGGAACTCCCAGGGCTAAAGGGCAGTCGACTGAAATCGTTGTCAAATGGGGAAAAAGGAAAGCGGTTGAAAGTGAGGACATTGACAATATAATTGTCAGGATTCCATCAGGGTCGACTGCAATTTCTGACCCATCAAGCCTTGACCCTTTTATCAAGAAGCTTCTGCTGGAAGAGGAAGAGCAAAGGCTATCCAAAATAGGCCCCGTCGAGTCAATGAAGAAGGCTGCGGCTTTAAATTACCAAGTAAGAAAGTAAATAAAAGTTTTTTTATTATAATTTGTTGAATGGATTCTAATCGAATGCTTTTTTCAGGCAATGGAGTGTAACTTGTTCATGCAACGGTATGTCGAATCAAATCTCAGGAAGCAAAGAGAAATGGAAAAATCATTTGCAGCAATGAAAAAAGAGATGGTCCAAATGAAGTCGTTTGTAAAAATGAATGAAGAATTGGAAAAGGAGTTGAATGAGGTGAAAGCTACTCTTAAGATGGAGAGGGAAACTTCAGAGGTTACAATTGGAAGTTATAAGGATGCATTTGAAAAATGACGAAGGAGAATGGTGAGTTACTTGAGAACTTGAAGGGATTGCTCTCGAATCTATGATGAAAGAACGAAGTAATCTGATGAAGGATTTCCTTGAAGGGAATACCGCAGCTTGGGAACCAGAGAAATGGATTCAAGAGTATGATCGATTACTGGCAGGAATTTCTTCTTCCAACGAGGGTGATGAGGAAGAGAAAGGTGAAGAAGTCGACTCTAAAGTGGCTGAGAAAGAAATAACTGACGCCAAGGAAGCGGCTGGAGTTCAAGAGATGGACAAGAAGAATGAAGAACTTAGTCGAATGGAGGTTGAGCCGACTGGACAAGTTCAAGAAATTCCTGCGTCTGAAGTTGTTGCTGAACGTATTCCGGAAGAAGCTGCTCCGGAAATTTGAATTTCTTTGTAATTTTAACTTTTTGTTATCGCCTTTTGTAGAACAATTTAATGACTTAATGATATTTTGGGATAATATTTCAAACGGTCCTGTTATTAAGTCGAATCGCAATACATAAAGTAGTAAACCACTTTGAACCTTCAAATTTAAATAAATGCATGCATAAATTACCGGTAAAATCGCTTAAGGTGAATTGCATTCCAACTGTTGTGAATTTGTCTCCCCTCGGTTGTTTGTAATTTGTAAGCTCCGTGTCCAACAACTCTTGTGATGACGTATGGCCCTTCCCAATTTGGCCCCAACTTTCCATCTCCAATTTCTTTTGTATTTTGAAAAACTCTTCGTAGTACCCAATCCTCTTCCTTGAATGTTCTGCTTCTGACATTTTTGTTGAAATATCTGGTCATTCTTTGTTGATGCGCCGCTAGTCGAATGGATGCACGATCCCTCAATTCATCAAATGTTTCAAGGTTCAAATTCATAAGTTGTTGATTCGCATCATCGCTGAGCCATTGGTAACTGGGAGATGGCATGGTTTCTTCAGTTGGTATCACCGCTTCTGTCCGAAATGACAGAGAGAAAGGAGTTTCTCCTGTGGAGGAACAGATAGTCGTCCTATAGGACCATAAAACTCTAAGTAGTTCATCTGCCCAGGCTCATTTTGCTTTTTCTAATCTTTTCTTTAGAGTGTTTAAAATTGTCTTGTTGGAAGACTCGGCTTGACCATTAGCTTGTGGGAAGCGAGGGGTTGAAAAACTTAATTTAATCCCCCAATTTTTGCAGAAGTCTTGGAAATGATTGCTGATAAATTGTGAACCATTATCAGTCACAATCTCTTTGGGAATGCCAAATCGACATATGATGTTTTTCCAAACAAATGATTGAACTTCTTTATCTCGTATCTTGGCGAAAGAGTCTGCCTCAATCCACTTCGAAAAGTAATCCGTTAAAGCCAGCATGTAGACTCGTTGTCCAGGGGCGGTTGGTAGCTTCCCACAATATTCATTCCCCATTTCATGAACGCCATGGGGAGAGAGTGGGATTTAATTTCTCAGGAGGGAGATGTGAAATCGGGGCGAACCTTTGACACTTCTCACATTTCTTCGTATAATTAGCTGAATCAATTCTCATAGTTGGCCAATAATACCCAGTCGAATGGGCGCGTAAAGCGAGGCTACGTCCTCCAGAATGATTTCCACATTCTCCTTCATGTAATTCTAACAATACATGATGTGCTTGATCATGAGTAAGACATTTTAAGTAGGGTCCAGAGAATGACCTTTTCAACAATTGTCCGTTAAATATGGTAAATCTTGCTGCCTGTCTCTGAATCTTTCTTGCTTCAGTTTTGTCTTCTGGAAGTAGTCCATCTTGCAGATATTTCATAAGTGGCGTCATCCATGAGTCGTTTGATGTGATGGTGGTGATCTCCTTGCTATCTTTCCAAATTGCTGGCCAATTCAAATACACTACCGGAATGGATTGTGGTTTATCTCCATGCATTGTTGATCCAAGGGTAGCCAATGCGTCTGCTTGAGTATTCTCGCTTCTCGGAACTGGGTTTAGTAAATTCTTGAAATGTCGACTGGATTTCTTTCACTTTCATTAAGTAGGATGACATTTGAGGATCTCGTGCTTGATACGAACCCTGGAGTTGGTTGATTATCCGTTGAGAGTCTGAAATCACTTATATTCTACTTGCTCCAAGCTCTCTAGCCAAACTGATTCCTGCTATCAATGCCTCATACTCTGCCTCATTGTTTGTAACCCTGAAGCCACATTTAATTGCTTGACGTAGTATATCTCCATCAGGAGTAGTGATCACCACTCCAAGACCGCATCCTTTCTTATTGCTGGAACCGTCGACTACAAGCTTCCAAAGTGATGTGGTCTGGATTGAACTGACTTCTACGTCTTTCGAAACCTTCTGATTGGACTGAAGTCAGCAACAAAGTCAGCCAACGGTTGAGATTTGATTGTTGTTCTGGGCTGGTAAGTGATGTCGTGTTCTCCTACTCGATCGCCCATTTTGTTAATCTTCCAGACAACTCCGGCTTATGAGAATGTTCCTTAGGGGGTACTCCGAATAAACTGTGATTGGGTGCCCTTGAAAGTAGGGTCGTAGTTTCCTTGCTGACATTACCAAAGCCAATACCAGTTTTTCCAAATGTGGGTAACGTGATTCCGCATCGAGCAATGCCTTGCTTACGTAGTAAACTGGAAGTTAGGTACTGTTTTCTTCTCTAATCAGGACTGCGCTCACGGCTTGATCTGGGACTCCTAAGTACAGGAAAAGCCTTTCGTTGTCGACTGGTTTTGACAACAAGGTGGTGGCGTTAAGTACCGCTTGAGTTCTTTAAGAGCTTCTTCGCAGGCTGGAGTCCATTCAAAGTTTTTTGCTTTCTTAATGGCTGAGAAGAACATAAAAGTCTTGTCCGTCGACTTAGAGATGAATCTGTTTAAAGCTGCAATTCTTCCTGCTAGTCGCATGACATCTTTTGGGCAGGTAGGGGAGGGAATTTCAAGTACGGATTTGATTTGATCTGGATTTGCTTCAATGCCTCGTCGCGTGACAACGTATCCCAAGAACTTCCCAGAGGCTACTCCAAATGCACATTTTGTTGGGTTCAACTTCATTCCATACTTATTCATTATGTTGAATGCTTCTTCCAAGTGCTGCAGATGCTAATCAGATTTTGAAGATTTCACCAGCATGTCGTCTACATAAACTTCCATTGTTTTCCCAATCTGTTGAGAGAACATCTTGTTGACCATTCTTTGGTACGTAGCTCCCGCATTTTTGAGGCCGAAGGGCATTACTTTGTAACAAAAAATGCCTTTATTGGTCACAAAGGCTGTCTTCTCTTGGTCGTCTGAATGCATAAGGATTTGGTTGTATCCATAATATGCATCCATGAAACTTAACAATTCATGTCCGGCTGTAGCATCAACCATTTGATCGATATGTGACAATGGGAATGAATCCTTCGGGCATGCTTTGTTTAGGTCTGTGAAGTCAATACAAACTCTCCACTTTCCATTTTTCTTTCGTACTACCACCATATTGGCTAACCAGTCTGGGAACTGCACCTCCTTAATGACACCATTTTTTAACAATTTTTGGATTTCTTCATCAATGATTTGATTCCTCTCCGGGGCGAACTTCCTTCTTTTTTGCCGGACAGGAGGGTAGTCTGGATCTACATGGAGTTGATGGGTGATCAACCCAGGGTCTATCCCTGTCATATCTTCATGCGACCATGCGAATCGGTCGTGCTGTTTTCGTAAAAATTCAATCAAGTCTGCTCGTAGCTTGTGATCCAAATTTGCTCCTATTTGAGTTTTGTGATTTGTATGTTCGGAATGAATTTGGACCTCATCCAGTTCTTCAATACTTGGAAGTGTAGGCTCCAAAAAATGAGGTTCGTTCTGTAATTGCTATACTGAATGGATCTTGGCTTTCATTGTCGTCTGGTAGCATCCTCTCGAAGCAGTCCTGTCACCCCTTATTTCCTGGATCCCCCACTTCGTAGGAAACTTTAGAATTTGATGATAAATGGATGATACAACCCTCATTTCATGAATCCATGGCCTACCAATGATAAGATTGTAGGCTGAAGGACAATCCAGGACTAGGAAAGTAGTCATTTGGTTGATTCCTCCTGCATAGACTGGAAGACTTATTTCTCCCAAAGTAAATTTCTGCTCACCACTGAACCCGATTAACACTGTTATTCGTTTGTTAACTTTCTCCAGTTCAGCTCCCATATCCGCTAAGGCGGTTGCAAAGATGATGTTGGTTGAAGATCCCGTATCTACAAGAATCCGCTTGACCATAAAATTTGCCACTTGTAGGGAGATCATTAATGCGTCATGATGAGGGTTCATGCTTCCGGAATTGCTGTCGTCTGGAAACTCCATCATCAGGTTTGTAAACTTCTTCTCTATGGACATTGTGGAATGATGAATGTTTGACATGATAGCCCTGACATGTCGTTTGGCCGCTGAATATGAAACTCCGCTGATCTCCGATCCTCCTGAAATGAAATTCACTGTATTGTCGATTGGTGGAGGTGGTATTGGTGCCTCTTCATGTCCATCCCTCTCACTTCTCTGAGCTAAGGTAGCTTTCCCTTTCTCTGTAAGTAAATCCCTTAGATACTCTTTGTTCAGCAGCTCGAGGACTTCTAATCTCAATGCCACACATTCAGCCGTTGTATGGACGTAGTCTCGATGGAATTCACACCATTTACTTGTGTCTTTCTTTTTGAAGCTTTCTCTGTTTCGTGGAGGCCATCTTACTTCATTTCTCATCTTTTTCAGTACCAAAACTAATTCTCCTGGAGAAATAGAAAAATTGTAATCTGGGAGTCTTGGCTTTTCCACCAGAACTCCTTCATGGGCTTTGTATGGTAGAGGTCTTCGATCAAAGTCTCTTCGGAGGGGCTGATGTTCTTTCCTTGGGTGACTCCTCTTCTCTGAATGATGTCTAGGTGTCATTCTTGCAAATTCTTTATGTCGTTGGGAAGTATGAGGCGTTGTTTCATTCTGCACATTGGAGGAATTATCTTTCCTTTTATTCATCTCTCTTCTTCCCATCTGATTTCGACTTGAGCTCGTGCCATGGCCTGGTCCATCGTGTAGCATCAAAATTTGGTTAACTTTTTATAGAGTCCGCTATCACAAAGTAACCCGTTTCTGAAAGCTTCCACAACTGTCGGCTGATGTAGATGTGGAATTTTTATCCTCTCCTTGTTGAAGCGGGTCACGTAGCTTCACAAGGATTATCCCCTCCGTTGCTGGATGGTCCTTAGGTCGTCAGTAGTTTTTTCAAGTTTGCAAGAGCTGGCGAAATGCTCCACAAATTTGTCTGCTAACTGTTGATAGGACTTGATGGATCTGTATGGTAGGTTCATGAACCATGTAAGGGCAGGGCCTCCCAAAGTTTCTCCAAATCCTCTACACATACCAGCTTCCCATTGAAGATGAGCTAAGCCAGTTGACATCATTTTGTATTTGTAATGGATGACATGGTCGTCTGGGTCAGTGGATCCATCATATAGTTTCATGTCTGGTGGGCTGAACTTCCGTGGTAACTCAACGGATGTGATGATCTCCGTGAAGGGGGTGTCAGAAATGGTTCCAGGTCTACTATTCTTTATTGGTAGTTTCACTCTTGGTAGGCTGGACATAATCGCTTCTTTAAATTCCTTCATTTCCCTTCTCATAGCGATGGCAGCTTGTTGAGCTTGGTTGATTGGAGAATTTGGCAGGTCCCTCTGGTCCTCACCATTTGATGGAATGTTATCTGTTGTTTCGTTGAATGCTCCCAAGAGATTAGCTAGAGTGATACGGTTATTGGGCTGATCTGAGGTATCATGATGCCGGGATGGTGATGAAACTAACTCCAACTGTTTCTGAAGGTTCGTGTTGGAATTACGTATGGTTAGATTTTCCTCTTCCAAAGCTTTCAATCTTTCCTGTAGCATGGCCATTTGTGATGCCACTGGATCAAGTGTATGTTCATTGCTTGAAGCCATGAGTGACTAAGCTGTGAGTGTTGTTAGAATACAAAATCTTCGTCTGTAAATTATCGCTAGGGCCCCACGGTGGGCGCCAAATTGTGGATGCTGGAATTCGGCCGAGGTCCACAATCAGAATTTATAAGTTGGGGGCACTAGCGATCCTACAAAACAAAGAAGAATGAATGGGAGTAGACTGCCCACCGGTGTGGTAGGTACCGGGGACACTCCAACGCCCAAGTCAGTAGTATGAAATGATCAGTAAATATGTAAAAAAAAGTGAAGTTGAGGTTTATTACTGCCTCAAATTTATTTGGGTGGCCGTGAGGGCGATGACAAATGCTTTTAGAAATGGGAAATAGAACTAGCATCTGAATATAAGATGTATCAGACTTGGATGAAAGAAGTGAAGCTCTGCCCTTATTTCTCGAATTTCGTTCCTATTTATAGATGAAAATTATCATCCTTGGCAGCTGGCGTAAGTCCCACCACGTGCCTTATGCATTTGATAGAAAGTCTGAGCAGGTGGGAATAAGTTTTGTGTCGGGAAAAGTAGGAGAATAGTAGTTGATATAATTAGGGGGTTTTGTATTTAAGCTTATGACTTAATTGTAATACAATAATACAGAAATCTTTTAGGCCTAGTCTTTATTTTCGGGCTTTGTATACTATTTGGGCTTTAAGGTAAAAGACGGTTTTATCCTTGGCCCAATTTTGGTCCAAACATGTAGATAGCATATCCAATGAAGCTTTGAATAATTTGGGCGTGGAGTTCACCATTTTGATTCAAGATGCAACCCCAATGTATGGGTTTGGGGGTGCAACGGTTGTTCCACTGGGTCAGGTGCAGCTAATAACGACCATTGGAATAGCCCTCCATATCCGGATTATAATGATGGATTTTGTTGGGGTCGGACGCAGCGGAAGACGCGGTTCAGGCGAAATCGTAGTTTAAAATTTTTAAACTTACCGAATAAATTATTCAATATCCTATATGAATAATTCATTTATATTTTACCTAAAAATATTATATTTGTTATCAAATAACAATATAAATAATTTAGAAAGTATCACGAAATTTTTATGAAAATTATTTTCCATAAAATGGCATAAAATGTGTTTTTGCCCGAAACGACCAACCAATACACATTGGGCTGCCTTGGTCAGCCCCAGTAGTACCTGAGAAGTTGATGAGGTGCCCAAACAGTGACAAATTCACTATTTGGATAGTCGTTATCCGGTAAGCCCGAAACTCACCTGGTAAAGTCATTTTTCACCGTTTTCACATATTTTTACTCCGAAATATTTTCCGGCAATTATGTCAATGCCCAATACACATCCAATACATTCAAATAAAATATTTTTCATCAAATTTTTTCCAGAATTTCCAGATCTGATCTGGATGCAAAAATAATCATTTTTCATGCTTTAAATCTAATTTTCTCAACATTAATCATATTAATATTTACACCAATCAAAGCCACCACCAATGAAGCACTCAAGAACACTTCTAGGTATTACAAGAGTGGTCATAACACTCTAGAATGGCAACAAGTCATCATATGATAAAATTGAATTAATATTACACTAATATTACTCAATCTAACTTCACACATGCATCTACCCTCTCAAATCAACATCCAAATCAAAAAGCCCCAAAATATAAGAAAGAAAGAATCCATAGAATAATTTTTAATACTCAAGAACAAGAAATTTTTTTCTAAGCTTAAGAATATTAAAGATTACCTCACAATCTCCTAATTTTCTTAAGCTTTCTTCTTGATTCGATCATTTTCTCTCAAGTTTCTCTCAATAAATATTTTGGAAGCTTTATTTTGAGAGATTTTCGACCATGGCTAGATTATTAAAGAGAAAAAATAATTGTTCACTTTATATACTAGGGTGGCCGAAAAATGGGGGGCAAAATGGTCATTTGAAATTTCATTTAATCAAATTAAAGAATCCAAATTCAATTTGATAACCTTTATCTTAAATGTAAATAAGTCAAACTTTTACACTATAATCATTTCCTATAACAAATATCACATTAGATATTTATATTAAAAAGTAAATATCTAATGTGATATTTGTTATAGGAAATGATTATAGTGTAAAAGTTTGACTTATTTACATTTAAGATAAAGGTCATCAAATTGAATTTGGATTCTTTAATTTGATTAAATGAAATTTCAAATGACCATTTTGCTAAATAATTACTTAAATATAAATATCTAAATATATGTATCATATTTACTTTAAATAATATAAATACATATATTTATGATATATGTCAAATATCTTATTTGACAATTAATAATATGTATTTAATAAAATCACATATTAAATACAAATACACATTAATTATGAAATGACAGAAATGCCTCTTATGCCTGTATTTATCATTTAACCCTTAATGATTCAAATTAACTTATTTAATCCGATAAAGTATTATGAATAATCTGTATTATTCATAACGTGTTGTCCAAGTGCTCAACAAGTCTACTTCATATTGTGGGACTCTTTAAGTTTAGCTTTATCTCTCACGGAATCAAATTTCGTATCCATAATTCACCCACTTGTAAATTATGACGACCACATATAATCTCGCTAAAGTATGCAAGTCGAAGTCATTGCATACGTATAATACCTATGTCACAGGCTATCAATATTATATCGGGGATATAGATATGAACATCAAATCCCTAAGGTATTATATAGTCGACTTTGAAATTTACGATATCTAATAATACTCGGAACTCGCTTCCGAAGTATACCACAGCTATGAATTTACTAGATCGCAAACACGTACATGATACCTATGCCATGTACACATGAGTGACAATTCTATTTGATACTCACATGATATCATGAACATGAGTCAACACCCAACGAGCAGACGACGGTCTGATCTAAATAGATCGGTGACATGACTGCCATCAAAGTGTGAAGGATGTCTCATATATCCACAGTGGTATCTAAAGTTGAAGGACCACTATGCTACTCGATTGGAGAAGATTCCTATAGACGTTGGTGTACCGTATATTAGGAAATCTTTGATGAGTCATTCGGTGTTGATCAAATAAATACCTACAAGTCTATAAGTGTGCTGGCTTAGAATTTGGAGATTTACCCGAGGACAAGAATGAGGCAAGAATTATCAGAGTGCACGATTTTGCCTGACAGAAGGGGTTCTGTACAACGGGGGCTACACGATGCCTATTTGAGGTGTCTTGGACCCGATGAGGCAAATCACGTGCTTAAGGAAATTTATGAAGGAACCTGCGGAAGCCACTTTGGTGGGAAATCAATGGCCCACAAAGAACTCGTGTAATTTTTTTTCTAGATGACAATGTATCATAATGGGTTCAGAGTGGCTCGAGCATGTGATGGGTGTCATAGGAATGCTAATGTACCTTACCGACCACCCGAACGACTAACCACCTTATCGAGCCCTTCGACGTTTGCCCAGTGGGGGTTGGATCCCATTGGACCTATGCCAACGGGTCGGGGACAGGCCAAGTTTGCTATCATAGCAGTCCACTATTTCACCAATTGGGTAGAGGCTGAGCCGCTGTCTACTATAACTGAGAGAAAGTCACAAGTTTTAGGAAAAAGAATATTGTATGCTGATTCAGCATTCTCAGGTTCAAGAAGCTTTGTGAAGATCTCCAATTGCTTTGAGATTTACATCACCCACTCACCTAAAATCAAATGGACAAGTAGAAGCAGCGAACAAATCCATTAATAACAATCTGAAGGCGAGACTCTGGTCATGTCAGGGTTTATGGGTTGAAGAACTTTTAAAAGTCCTATATGAATATCCGATAACTTATAAAGACTCCATATGGGAAACTCCATTCTCATTAGCTTACGGATATGAAGCAGGGATTCCAACAGAGATCGTAATGACGGATCATTGGGTCCATCATTTTATAAAAGGAAAAAATAAACTCCTCCTCAAGTACCACATTGATCTGATCGGGGAGAAAAGAGAGAGGTCGATGCTCAGAATGGCAACATATCGGCAAAGGATGGCCCGTTTCTATAATAAGAGAGTCCGGGTACGGACCTTTCATCCCGAAGACTTGGTCCTGAGGCGGATCAACCTGAATACAAGAAAGCCCGAAGAAGGCTCCCTGGGGCCAAATGAGAAGGACCTTATAGGGTTTCCGAGGTCATCAAGTCGGGTTCCTATTACTTGGAACAGTTTGACGGAACTTGACTCAAGAAGTCTTGGAATGCATAAATATTGAGAAGGTATTTTCAATAGAGCCTTTCTTAAAATGGCACTTAAAGAGTTGTAATAATGACAGTAGATCCCAATAATATAGATAAGGCTTTCCCTTTATAAATAAAAACATGTTCACATATGCATGTTTATTATTTGAATGGGAAAGACTTGTTTAATATTCTTGTGAAATACTCTTGATCGGAAGACAAAAAAGGGTGCGAGACAGATGGGAAAAGCGTGCACCCCCGTGGAACGTCAATCCCTGGTGTTATTATCAAACCCTCGGGCTGGAACGTTAATGCCAAATGGCTTGCACCTTTGGGGAATAGAGCAAGAAGACATGCGGGGCATTTGGCACCTCAGGGTCACATAGCACGTTCAATGATAGAGTTCACGTGACGTTTGCCACCCTCATATAACCATAGCATGTATGGATTGAAGACAACTATGAGAAACTACGGCATCCTTGGGTTTTACATGGCATGGGGAGGAATATTTCCCCATAGCATTTTTCGTCCATGAGAGTTGGATTTGCATAGCACGGGGAGAGCCCACAGGCCTTCCTGGCATTTGTAGCCTTGGGATGTGCCTAGCACGGGCAAGGGAAATGCCTTTGTGGCGTTGTCCATCCCTTTCCGAATCCGTAGAAGCATAGCATAAGAAAGACTGTGAGGTCTATGTGGCATTTGTAGACTCGAGGTTCGCCTAGCATGAGGAAAATTCCCCACGGCGTTAGTTGTCCCCTGATCTGTACCTCGATTCACCGGGACGTCTGAATTATAAGATTCAGAATTTTTATTTTAAGTAATGCGGGGCAGAACACTGCCTCAGTTACCTTAATATTCTTGGGTCGGTACGGTATATGTGATACGTCACCCGTTACATTTGTCATTTTTTGTTTTGATTTTATGTAACATGATATGAGACGCCATTACCAATGATTGCGGTTGGTCGGAGGTTGAAAATCTTCCCCCAGTATTTCTTGATTGTGATTATAATGGCTTAATGCTGCATTCATTCCGTCGAGGCCATGTATTTGAATGGTTCAAAGAGAGATCATTCCCTTATTGCTATATTTATTATCGACTCGGGGTCGGGTACATCCCACTGATGCCTTGTTATGCTTATTGGCATGAGGTCGGAATTTCTCCCCATAGTCTTATTTGAATGGCACTAGGAGAGATCATTCCCTTATAGCCAGATTTATTATAAGTTTGAGGTCGGGTACGTCCCACCGAGGCCTTGTTATGCTTATTGGCATGGGGTCGAAGTTTCTCCCACATGGCCTTTTTTGAATGGCACAATGAGGGATCATTCCTATGTGGCCAAATTTATTATCAGCCTCGGGGTATGATACATTCCACCGAGGCCTTATTATACTCATTGTCATGAGGTCAGAGTTTCTCCCCCATGGCTTTATTTGAATGGCACAATGAGGGAACATTCCCTTGCGGCCAGATTTATTATCGGCTCGGGGTCAGGAACGTCCCACTGAGGCCTTATTATGCTCATTGGCATGAGGTCAGAGTTTCTCCCTCATGGCCTTATTTGAATGGAATGAGGAGAGATCATTCCCTTGTGGCCTGATATGTGTTGACTCGGGGTCAAGTTTGTCTCACCGAGACCCTATTGAGTCGGCATAGAGTTGGGGTATCTCCATGGCCCTACTAAAATGAAGATGCAGTGATGGATCTGAGGTGCCTCGGGGTCAACATCCCATATGATTCGGGTCGGCTTAGAAATTATAGAAGATGGTCAAGAGTTGAAAGTACTCAGTACTGGAAAATCCGTTTGAAAGGCTGAGAATCTTCTAAGTATAAGGGAAACTGCATCATGACTTGAGATTTGTCGTACATTGTCTTATAGGCAGTTGATGTGCTCGGGCATATATGTTCATGCTTAGAGTGAGGTTCCTTAGGGGATCGGTTAAATTAACTAATTTGACTGTATTTACTAAGTTGTGATTAAGGTTGATTATGCAAGTTCAACCTATTGCTAAGTGATAAAGTGAAAGTTTCCTCGGATCAGGTCTCTACTCAGTGTGTGATTTGGTGTGGAAATAAAGTACGCAAGTATACAACTTTTTTTTCTTTCATCAAATTTGAAATTTATACAATGGGGCTTCATTAGTATTACCCACAAAAATAAAAAGAAGAAGAATTACAGTGAAGAAGGGTCATGAGCACTTTCAGGAGGGGCATGAGGAACAACAATGGAAGACGAGGTGCCATGATTGTCTTCTTGAGTATGAGGCACCGTGGAAATAGGAACTAGGTCGGGAATGGCTTCAGTTTCCTCTTAATTCGTGTTAATGGCTTGTTCATGGGACATTTCCCATTTAGCAACTTGTAAAATCTTTTGAAATACCCCCAAGTCCAGGTTAGGATATACCATCTCGATCAGCTCGATGGACTCTTTCAGTCATTTAATCTTGGCATCCACATTGGTGCTCTCAAGACGGCTGGAGAGTTCAGCTTGTAAATTTTTCAGATCTTCTTGGGACTTGGCCAGCTCGTCCTTAGACTTGTTTAGTTCATATATGGCCTTTTTGAGATCACCTTTTTTTTTTCTTGAAGCTTGCTCTCGGCTATAACAGATATGGCCTACTTTAGTTTAAACTCTATCTTATTTGAAGTGGCCTTAATACTAGCCTTATCCCTATCATTTTTCATGATATCTGAAGCATGGTGGGGGGACCTGATCCCAGTTTTGGCCTCGTTCAGCTTCATATTCAGCTCGTGCTCTCTCTTGGTCAATTGGATTTAGAACATTTAGGCATGACCGCCTTCTGAAATGGTGCTCACCAACATGTCCATGTTTGTAGCCAAAAGGTAGGCCAGCTACGCATTCAAAGATCTGTCCGGCTCAATAGTAACCAAGTATTGTTGTTGAAGTAATTAAAGAAAAAATGACAAGTTTTCAGTAGTTACCTTCGCCTGAAAGCGGCTAGCTTTGCCAAGAATGTCTTCGGGGGAGATACTTTCGTAGGCCATGGCTTGATTGATAATTTCGTGTTCTGCCAAGTAATTGATTGTTGGTAGAAGTTGGGATATGCCTCCACTCACATTCTCTGGGAAGTCCTTCATCCCCAAAGTTGGGATCGCCTCATTTTCCGAGGCAGAAGCAGCCAGAGCCTTGCTTCTCCCAGCCTTGGCCTTTTTTCGAAAGGCCCTCTCGGCACTCTCTTCAGAAGCCTCACCCCCGACTTGGTGAAGGCGTCCATTTGAGGGCTGGGGGCTGGTGTTTGTGATTATCTCGGTGGGGATATGTTGGTGGTTTGGGTAGTATGGACCAAGGTATGCATCAGTGTCTTTTGTTTGGCATATGGTGGAATTGGAGTGGTGAATCATGGGCGGGCGCTGCTTAACCCACCACGGGTAGAATACATGGCCTCCCTGGAGACTTGCGAATGAGTTTGTTTCTTTCCGAACATGCTTGTAATAAAATATACAAGTGTCAGATGGTTGAGTGAGGTAAAGGAACAAGTCAGAAAATAATAAAGAAGTAGGCATGACAAAACAATGGTAGACACCAAATCAAGAAATGGATTAGAGGGTCAGTATTTACCAGTTTGTTTCGACTGGGGTGGTGGAGTGCTCGGGGTGAGACCCGAGTCAGCGAAAGAGAAATGGTTGACGAGATCTCTGTAATGACCTCCGTACTGGGATGCATGTTTCATCCTAGTTCGGACTTCATGACGAACTTTTGGTGGATTGCCCTAGCAAGCTATAAGGGGTTCAGAATTGTTAGTAAAAAGCTGAGTTCTAAGGGAAAGGAAAAGAAGAAGATGGAGGACCAGTCGTTACCTCCAACTCTGAAGACATTCGGCACTTGATGTCCCCATCCGAGATTTCCAACATCTATCCCATGGCCCCCCGGCCCAAAATCATTTGGTGGTCGGGAGGTTGGAAATTATGTGTGGGGCCCCAACGTATGTAGAGAGGTAATACCAACCCATGTATTCTTTGGGATTGGCATTCATTCGGTGTAATTGACCGGTGTAAACACACACGTATAACGAAAGCGCACGTATCGTTCAAGTAGTATAAAAATATCGATCCCACGAGGACTTAATTCCTACTTTTGTTATTAATTGTTGAATATATTTATTTACAAATATCTAATTAAATGGAGAAGAGAATGATTGTTTGATTGGTTGAATGTGGTTTTCCTTAATTAAAATAAATAAAATAAACAAAAGAAAATACTAAGGAAAATAACAAAAGATACAAAGATCTAGGGTTGTGAATCTTTCTAATATCTTTTAAAAGAAGAAGTGATTATTTTATGTTTGTGTAATAAATTGGTTTACTAACCTGGAACACGAAATTATGCGAAAGCCTCTGTCGATGGTCAGACGTAAATACCCAGTTTAACCCAATTGAACCATATGTCTATGTCAACCAAATTATCTGGATTCATTAAGTTTAAGTTCCAATTATGGCTACCCCCGCCCGACAGGTATATGTCTATCCTGTAAGGAAATCTATTAAAGGGTTATCTATCCTAAAGGAAGATTGTGGGCTATTAAGTCTAAGGCTGAAACCTAAAATTCCTTTGTCAAGTTTATTTTAGATTTACCACATCAATCTTATTGGTGATCAGACAACAAAAAGCATTAAGCTTAATACTTAATAAGTAAACCTTTAATTACCCAAACTATAAAATAACCCCTTATAAACCGGTGATATTAGAATTCTTCACAACCCTGGATAACTAACTTAGTTACGACACATAACTAGGGCTAGTAAAAACTTAAATAAATAAAAGACATAAAGTAAATGCTGAAAAGAAATTGCTGAAAAGTAAATGACGGAAAGTAAATGCTGAAATTAAATAGTGAAAAGTAAATACTGAAAGTAAATTACTGAAAAGTAAATGCTGAAAATAAATTGCCGAAAGGAAAATAAAGTAAAAGTACAATAAAAGAAAATGTTGAGGTAAAAGGATCCACTTTTATTACTTCTATTTTAGATATCTCCCTTAATATAATATATTAATTTTGCATGATAATTACCAACCAGCCATATAGACGATATCCAGATTAAGTCAAATTAATAATTAATTACCAACCGACCAATCAGGCGGTATCCAGTTTAGTCAGGTTAAAACCAATTTAAATAATTACCAACCGACCAATATGGCGGTATCCTCGTTAAGTCAGGTTTTAACTAGTTTATATATTATAATTAAGGGAGATTAATCTAAATATTAGTAATAAAAGTTTTACCTTTTACCCCAGCAAAGGGGAGTCACCTCCTCATTACTGAAAAGTAAAAACTGAAAATTAAAGAAAGAAAAGTATTGTGCGTAAAAGTAAATTGCGGAAAGTAAAAACTGAAAAGTAAAGAAAAGAAAGTGCGAAAGCGGAAATTAATTACTGAAAGCTGTAAATAAACAAACAAGATACAATCTTCTTAGTATTCTTAAGGAATTCCTTAGAAGAAATTATGAATTTTACAAATGAAATGGCTTGGTATTTATAGGCAAAATTTTGCCTCCATCAAATCATCCATCAAATTCTCCACCAAATCCATTATTAATTTCTCCACTAATTACTCCACCAAATCCATTATTAATTGTTCCACTAATTTCTTATCATGTTTGGTGATGATTTGATGATTTTATTATTTATTTATTATTTTTTTTTTCTTTGAAAATGATTGAAAATGACTTTAATAATTACACACAACACACTTCTGGATGGTTCATCAATTTCGGTCATGAAATCTTCATAATTCGAAAATATTTTGTCTTCCAAGTTGTAGATCTTTGAGTCTTCTTTAATCTGGCACTTTAATCACCTCAATCCGATATCAGAGTAAAAGGTTACGCTCAAAATACGAAAGATGTGCAAAACTGGAATTTCCAAAACTGCACTTTGTCAAAAACGCCCTTTCAAGTTTCCAATCTCCAAAATTAAAATATCAAGCACAATTTTTGCCCTTATTTGATGATTTCATTGTGTCCCAATATTATTTTATCTGCAAAATAAATTAAACCACATCAAAACGTTCATCAAACCCGAGAAACTAAACAAAATATTAAGTAAAAAGGGCGGTAAATATTGATATATTTTCCGCTCATCACACCCTAAAACCTAACATTTTGCTAGTCCTCGAGCAAAACAACAAAATAAAATATAAGAAACAATTAAAATTAAACTAAGCCACTTTCGTAGGGATCACGGTTGCATTTAGCATATGCAACAAGCCTTTAAACCCATAGGTGTCCCTAGTGGACGAGTTATAGTCTCGTGAGGGCTTACAGCAACGATACCCACAAACATTTTACAAAAGTAAAAAAAAAAAAAAAAAACTAATGCACACAAAAGCAAAAAGGCAAGAGAAAAGATAATAAAGAAGTTAGTGACTAATCAGGTGAAACTTCTACTCCAAGTTACTAGTTGTTTTCTTTCTTTCTAAATTACTGAATAAGTAAATTCTCCGATTATATTTACCATTCTCCATATGCACAGCCGACAAAATATTAATCAACTCATTTTTGCCCACAACAGTCACAAGTGCAATTGATAAGAGAGTAATATTTGTGTCCTAAAGGTTTATCAGAATTCACACTTTTTTGCAGCAATGAAATAATTTTTTCTGATTTTTTCTGATTTTTTCATTGATTTTTGATTTTTTTTTTTATTTATAACAATATCTTCCGTCTATGTAGCGAGTGTTGGGTCGGTGGCTCCCAAACCAGTTGGCTTTAGGGCACCAGGTGTTAAGACACCCCTACAGACTTAATTACTCAGACTTCAGATATATATATATTTGCAGCATCTTTGATCCATGTAGCGAGCTTTGGGCCAGCGACTCCCAAACCAGTTGGTTTTAGGGCACTAGGTGTTAAAACACCCTTACAGACTTAATAACTCGGATCTCAGATTTTTTTTTTACTCGATTGCTTTTTGAGATGCTTCATCCAATTAAACTAGAGCACTGAATATTACAAACTTTTCAATTTTAGCTCATGTTCGTGTGTTTCTATGTATGTTGATAATACCTGTCAACTGAGCATATGAAGATCCATTTTAGTCCGTTTTATGGAGAATTTACAAATTAAATAATTTAAAATGAAATAAACAAAAATTAACTTGTTTCGAAATAGGTTTGAAATACGTCTCAGGAGTGGAAACTCCTTACTCAGCTATCTCTTACCAATTTCACATTTTTAGTCAAAATAAAAACACAAAATATTTTTGTAATTTTTGAAAATTTTTCAATTTTTTTGTATTTTTCGAAAAATTTTGAACTAAAAATAGAAACAACACACAACTAAAAACAAGGTACTGATCAACTAATTCTCTCCCCCAAACCTAAATGAGACATTGTCCCCAATGTCTTATACATTAGAAGAAGAGTTTAGAAGATAATACCTGGTTAGTTGAAATTCTAGGAAATTAAAGGTTAAGATCCAGATTAATCCGACGCCTCTTACCACGATCGTCTTCAGACCAATTTATCTTTGAAAGGATAGGGTCAACTTGTGGTTCATAGGCTACGAGTTGGTCAATTAGATCCGGAGCTGTTCTGGCAGTGAAGATGAGTTCTTTTAAAGGTTTTGACACGAACCCATTTCTTCAAGCATCATTAAGAAACACACAAAGAAAATCATAAAATCCATCAACGTTGTACTGCCCAATTGGTTTCTGGTGTATGTTCAGGTTCGCCCAAGATAGCACAATAAAAATTTCCTTCAATGTGCCCAAGCCACATGGCAAAGCAATAAAAATATCAGCACGGTTAATCATTTCTACCAATCGTTCAGATATACCTGGCACGATCAGTTCCTCTCCGTTTGATGGTCCAATAAGATTTGCTTTTGCCAAGGGTTTTGAGATGATTCTAAAAACGTGACTGCCTTCTTCCTGTACGGCCTTTGAAACGATCCCCATTAGTCCAAGATTGCCTCCGCCATATACTAAGTGCATATTCCTTGCAGCTAAGACTCGACCCAATTCTTGTGCTGCTTCTACGTATTGTGGCTTAACACCAACACTACTACCGCAAAACACACATATGTTTTCAACTCGTCTTCTTGAAGTGGCTTCCATTTTTTATGTATTTCTTTATCAACTCTAGATGCCTTCAAAAGTGCAATGACAGGCTGAATTTATAGTACCTGAAAAAGGGTGAGTAATAATAGCACTAGTATCTTCCAAAGGACGATTGTTAGCTAAATAATAAAAGAAATCATGAAAGGTCAAAAAGTTTGGATCCTGTCTACGAAAATAAAGATAATTACAACAGAAAAGCGAATCAAAGCAATAATTAAGGCAACATAATTGTGTACGCAATACGCCACTCGTTTGGTATATAAATTCATTAGGATGCGTCTCAAGATTTCATTCCTTACTCAGCCATCGCTAATGAATTGGTTCTCATCTTTGTGATTTCCAAACATCATTCCGTCTGTCTTAAAATGCTCCGTTTGTGTTTTTTCCTACAAAAATAACACACAAAATTAAAAACTCTACAACATGTATACACAAAATATAAAAACAGAAATTACAACAAATTGCATGGGTTGCCTCCCTGCTATAGTTAAATTTTTTGTCTTCAGCCAGACGTGACTGAAATTCATCTGTTAAGGAGGTTTCAATATCGTTTTGGATGTCCGATTAAAGACAATCCTGTGAACGTTGCTTTTGAAGGGTCTCTTCCAACGGAAAAGTGGCAGAAAGAGTTTTGTCCCATTCAGTGCTTGTGCCACCTTTGTTGCTCCAGTGGTTCCTGAAAAGAAAGAATTAAAATCAGGAGGTCTCGTATGGTGCTTGACTTTGAATGAAACTTCCATTCTGTCAAGCTTCTGGGTGATATCTTTGATTAGTACTCCCCAAAACAGTGATGTTTCTTCTGAATGCTCTGGATCTTTAATAAGTTTAGACATTTGCTCCTCCATTTTCTCTACTTCTTGCTCCACCTTTTCTTCACAGATGTATTTGAAAATTTCTGCATTCAATTCTTCATCTGTCATCTGTGAAATACATGCTTCAAAATTATCAACCTGAGGATGAAAAGAAATGTCAGATTTTAGGTCTTCATCCTCTGATCTGGGGGAAATGATTGGCTCAGGTAGATCTTCTTCAAACATCAGTGCAAAACAGTCTCCAAGATCTTCATTTTGAGAATACCGAATTCCATCCTCAAATGTTGGTGTAGTTGGTACAAATAGCTCAGCTTCATCCTTGTCAGAATCTGAATAATAAAAATCAAATTAAGACTTCGCTAGTTTGGGTTCCCGAACTGATACCTCTGGTTGTTGATACTGCTCAGCCTCCTCCTCTGTTAAGGTGTCATCGTGAAATGTTTGGTCATCTGAAAATACTTTTTGAGGTATAAAGTTCTGGTTTTCTGTTAATTGTCTGATCTGATCTATCATTCTCTGTATGGATTCTGTTTGACTCTGAATACTTTCGAGTTGATTCTGGAATGTTTCAAGCATTGTATCCAACTTTTCATCTCGTTTCTTGAACAAATCTTTGAGCATGTCAATCATCTGATCTTCTTCTGATTGTTGATGAAGATCATTGTAGGTGGGTGGTGGATAAGATGGAAAATGTGGTTCTGTGAAATGTGATGGCTCGTCATACAATGAAGGATCTTGATAGCTTTGCCACCCTGGATGGTAGTTGTATTCGCAATAATCTATAGGGTGGTTACCATTACATATGTCATATCTCCCCATTGAGCAAATGTGGTATTGCTTGGTTCTGGCATCCAGTGATAATTGTTGGGCTGGACAACAGGCCTTAGAAAACCGGACTGTTGCTCCCAGATTTGGGGTGTATCTTTTAGTAAAGCACGTGATCTCTCAATCTCCCAATAATGTTCCATTTTTTCAATCACCTGAAAATACAATAAAGAAATAAATATTATAGATAAAGAAAATTAGAAAGCTTCAAAATTAATAACTCAAGAAAAATAAGTCTCCGGCAACGATGCCAAAAACTTGACCGGCGTAAACACACACGTATAACGCAAGCGCACGTATCGTTCAAGTAGTATAAAAATATCGATCACACGGGGACTTAATTCCTACTTTTGTTATTAATTGTTGAATATATTTATTTACAAATATCTAATTAAATGGAGAAGAGAATGATTGTTTTATTGGTTGAATGTGGTTTTCCTTAATTAAAATAAATAAAATAAACAAAAGAAAATACTAAGGAAAATAAAAAAAAAGACACAAAGATCTAGGGTTGTGAATCTTTCAATATCTTTTAAAAGATGAAGTGATTATTTTATGTTTGTGTAATAAATTGGTTTACTAACCTGGAACACGAAATTATGCGAAAGCCTCTGTCGATGGTCAGACGTAAATACCCAGTTTAACCCAATTGAACCATATGTCTATGTCAACCAAATTATCTGGATTCATTAAGTTTAAGTTCCAATTATGGCTACCCCCGCCCGACAGGTATATGTCTATCCTGTAAGGAAATCTATTAAAGGGTTATCTATCCTCAAGGAAGATCGTGGGCTATTAAGTCTAAGGCTGAAACCTAAAATTCCTTTGTCAAATTTATTTTAGATTTACCACATCAGTCTTATTGGTGATCAGACAACAAGAAGCATTAAGCTTAATACTTGATAAGTAAACCTTTAAATTACCCAAACTATAAAATAACCCCTTATAAACCGGTGATATTAGAATTCTTCACAACCCTGGATAACTAACTTAGTTACGACACATAACTAGGGCTAGTAAAAACTTAAATAAAATAAAAGACATAAAGTAAATGCTGAAAAGTAAATTGCTGAAAAGTAAATGACGGAAAGTAAATGCTGAAATTAAATAGTGAAAATTAAATGCTGAAAAGTAAATGCTGAAAAGTAAATTACTGAAAAGTAAATACTGAAAGTAAATTGCTGAAAAGTAAATGCTGAAAATAAATTGCTGAAAAGTAAATAAAGTAAAAGTACAATAAAAGAAAATGTTGAGGTAAAAGGATCCACTTTTATTACTTCTATTTTAGATATATCCCTTAATATAATATATTAACTTTGCATGATAATTACCAACCAGCCATATAGGCGGTATCCAGATTAAGTCAAATTAATAATTAATTACCAACCGACCAATCAAGCGGTATCCAGTTTAGTCAGGTTAAAACCAATTTAAATAATTACCAACCGACCAATATGGCGGTATCCTCGTTAAGTCAAGTTTTAACTAATTTATATAATATAATTAAGGGAGATTAATCTAAATATTAGTAATAAAAGTTTTACCTTTTACCCCAACAAATGGGAGTTACCTCCTCATTACTGAAAAGTAAAAACTGAAAATTAAAGAATGAAAAGTACTGTGCGTAAAAGTAAATTGCGGAAAGTAAAAACTGAAAAGTAAAGAAAAGAAAGTGCGAAAGAGGAAATTAATTACTGAAAGCTGTAAATAAACAAACAAGATACAATCTTCTTAGTATTCTTAAGGAATTCCTTAGAAGAAAGTATGAATTTTACAAATGAAATGGCTTGATATTTTTAGGCAAAATTTTGCCTCCATCAAATCATCCATCAAATTCTCCACCAAATCCATTATTAATTTCTCCACTAATTACTCCACCAAATTCATTATTAATTGCTCCACTAATTTCTTATCATGTTTGGTGATGATTTGATGATTTTATTATTTATTTATTAATTTATTTTTTTTTTCTTTGAAAATGATTGAAAATGACTTTAATAATTACACACAACACACTTCTGGATGGTTCATCAATTTCGGTCATGAAATCTTCATAATTCGAAAATATTTTGTCTTCCAAAGTTGTAGATCTTTGAATCTTCTTTAATCTGCCACTTTAATCACCTCAATCCGATATCAGAGTAAAAGGTTACGCGCAAAATACGAAAGATGTACAAAACTGGAATTTCCAAAACTGCACTTTGTCAAAAACGCCCTTTCAAGTTTCCAATCTCTAAAATTAAAATATCAAGTACAATTTTTGCCCTTATTTGACCCACATTTCGTCCTAAATGATTTCATTGCGTCCCAATAATATTTTATCTGCAAAATAAACTAAACCACATCAAAACGTTCATCAAACCCGAGAAACTAAACAAAATATTAAGTAAAAGGGGCGGTAAATATTGATATATTTTCTGCTCATCAGTAATCGCTTCGACTCAGAGACTGATAGTTCTCCCAATCCAACTCGTCTCTAAATCACGTCGAGTCCCGCCAGCACTCTCCATCCGTTCAAGTTGAGTTGACACGGGGACTAGTTCATCGTCGCCAACATCATTACAAAGTACCATTGCATGGGCAGACATCGGCCCATGTCGAAGAAAGTGGTACAAAGTGCCATCTGGTTGCCAATGGGTCGGCTAGCCTGATCCCAATCCTTTGGAATGCTCAAAATAATTTCTTTAGGGATGTTGAACCTCACCCGAAATTGGTCCAACTCAGCCTCGGTTATGGTAGAAGTTCTATCCATGTCGAGATTAACGAAGTCTAGAGTATGAGGGGTTGGTTCAAGTTGGGGTACCATTTTATTGTAAGATTGGTTCTCTTCCTCTGAAGGGGTCGGCATTGTATCGTAATCATCAAAATCATCTGATCTCAAGCTATGTACATTGACTAGCTCAGTTTGGTGTGGGGCAGGTGCGAGAAGATGAAGGAAGTTGAGGGGAGTTGGTGAAGAAAACCCTGAGTCTGACATTCCTGTTATGTAGCGACCCGATAAGGAAGGTTAGTTCAAAGCAACTAAGTTTTAAATCTACTTCTACTGTTAGTAGAGCTCAATATGCATATTTAGGGTTATTTATATAATTGTCTCTACCAAGTGACTAACCCTAAGAAACTCTAAGCGCTTTAATAATGTCAAAACAGTAAATTTACAAACACTACCAGGGCAAACACGTCAAAAATTCCTGAAAACACATGCTTTCTACATCTAAATAAAAACCCAGAAAAACACACCCACATATCCACATTACAACTCGAAACATGTATACACAGTAAGAAGATCTCAACCCACAAAAAACCCAGAAAATGTCACAAGCACATCATCATAGTTCATCACCATCATCACTGACATCAGCATAAACAAAAGTAAAGAGAGAGATCAAGGGAGAACTTACTTGTTGTATTGGAAGTTAATGGTGAAGAGGAATACTCGGAGTTTTTGAAGAAGCACATGAGTTGCAGAAAGATGCTCGAAGATTTGGAGAGTCTTCTTGGAGTAGATGAACGACCTTTAAATATGATGTCCAGGCTAATTATAGCCTTCAGATTGAAGCAAAAGTAAGGGATTGATGACACGTGTGAGGGAGATCACCACCATTGAATTCGAACGAAAGGCTTAGATTGGAGCCACAAGCTTGGTTGATCACAGTTGTCCGAGTTTTGGCGCTCAAGACACAATTGCTCTTGGAACTAAAATAGCCGTCAACGGAACTTTTTAATGTTGAGGAGTTCTGTTGGATTTTAAACATAAATGGCAAATAATTAATTTCAACAAACAAGAGGGGTGTCTTCTTCAATTTCTCATGTAAGAGTAATGCTAATGAATTGGACATCGACGTAGCCTTGAGTTGCCTTGATTTTTATGAGGTCCTATATGAGTTCTTAAAATGAGGCTCTATCAATAAAGAATAAAAAATATATGAGCATATTATATATTAATATTTGAATTTTTTCTATATTCGGAGGCCCTGATTTTAGATAAAATTTAGAGTTTAGCCGACCGCTTGTATCGACTCTCTCTAGAACCATATTTGATTGGACAAAACAAACAAATAAAATACAAAAAGTTCAAATTGGCGCATAAGTGTTGCAAATGAACATTATTTGATTAAATTAACATTACAAGGTTTTACTTACAGATTACAGGTACAATGACAATTAATCATGTTCAATTTTATTAATGAGAACCAATGCATTGCTTGTTAATTGAGATACCCTTACGAATACATCCTCTAATAGTGTCCTTAACTTTCCCATTCATGTCATTTGTCAAAGCAGCACTCACCTAAGTTTGTACACCTTTAATAATTAGATTTTTCATTGCTTGCAAAGATTGCTGCAACTCATCCACCAAGTCTCTCATGTTCTGCACAAAATCTTTAGTGGCACCGGCTTCTCTTCTCTTGGCCGCGATTCTTGCTATTTTGATAGCTTCAAGACCATTGATGAAGTTTTTGCATCATTTAGGCTCACTGAGTGAGCTGCATTGGCCATTTCCCTAGGGCTTATTTGTATTTTGCTAGCATAAGATGAAAATGTCTTGTAACACAAATCGGGATATAATGTTACCCCACATGAAGTTTTAATAAAAATCAACATTGGACTTGCTGGCAAGGCATGTTGTTTGTAGTACAAGGGGTGGCTTGGTGGTGTAGGGTCCAGAATCTCATTGAGGTTCTGGGTTCGAATCTAGAGGGTGCACTTCTTGTAAGAGCCTGGGACAGCCGGTGGTTTTACCTGCTCCGCGGCCCAGAATGAGTGGTTTGGTGGCGGAGTTTCCATCGTTTCCAAAAAAAAAAAAAAAAAAATTGTTGTTGTAGTACAAAATAATTAAGGGCGATAATAGTGGCAAGCAGTAGCTTTGAGCATGTGAAAGAACTTATGATAATTATATAGAAGTTGAATTGATGTGAGATCTTGTGGATGGTGTGGGGCACAATTTATTCAATTATTGGATTGGGATCAGAAGAATCTGGACTTTTAAGGGCAAATAAGAGATAGGGTAGGGGTGATCCACAAACATTGAGAATTGATCGATTTGAAATGATCATGGAATCAGATATTAATGAAAATGTTGAAATGTTATCTTGGGAAAATAAAGGACTCAAAATTGCTAACAATTTTTTGGTCCAATTATACGACTCAGTATAAATAAAATTCCTGATAGAACCGTATGGAAACTCTTCCTTATTCAATTTATCGATTAAAGACTAAACATATACCTTATAATTCTTTTTTCAGTCTTATGATTTTAGTTGGTGAGGTTGTACTTGTTTCTATTTCTCTTACTAATAATATTGCTCTAATTAAGGACTGGTTAACAGACAATAAGTAGGCGAGTCAAGTGATGCCAGCCAATTTGTTGGATTTCTGATCTTGATTTGATGAACTGTAATAAAAACTTTTTTTTAGATAAAGGGTATTGATAACTATAGTCATAGCCACAATTGAGGAACCGAGATTTTCGGTTTAAGAAATTCTTAAAACCTGAATCGAACCGTCATTTAACGGTTTAGAGATGGTTCAGTGAACTGTGTTCTAATTCCGGTTCTAATCATAATTTCAGTTCTGTTTTTCACACAGTTCATAACGGTTTTAGACTGTTCGAGATGGTTCGAATAAATTTTTTAATATTATTAATTGAAATAATTTATTATTTTATTAACTTAACTTAATTTAAAATATAATTTAATATTAACAAAAGTATAACTAAAAAATAAATTATTTTAATTATTTGTAATATTTATAAATTACAACTTAATTAAAAATACAATCTATATTTGTAAAATATTACAATCTATTCAACTCATTGCTTTCCAACTTTTCTTGTACTAGAACGAATACCGATAAGAGGTGATTCTGATTTTAGTTCGGCCCGATTCCGAATTATCTCGATTCTGGACCGGTTTGCCATGAGTTGATTCACCACGGGCCGGTTCCGGGCAGAACCCGGCCCCTGCCCATGACTAGATAAATGCAATCTTTGAAAGTACATGACCTTTTTTTTTTTTAATTTGCATGGCATCATTGAAAGAAAAAATAATAATTAAGAATTAGACGTTGAAGGCATTATGGGAACTAAATAATTTAACATGGCAAATATAATTCTTAGGTTCCATTTAATGGAGTGTTTCGCTAATATTAACGCCAACGTTAAAATGTTTCACTAAACGTGTTCATTAACGCTAGCGTTAACACTTACAAAACCATAATATCATAATATGAGATTATTTTTTTACTCTAATTTATACTCTAATGTTTGTACAGTAATTTATGAGTTAACTTATACTCTCTACCAAATGCACCCTAAATTATTTGAGATCATGCAACATGGATATTTACAAGAGTAATAATAGTGTGTGTATAATATTGAATTCAAACTCAACACACCATGATCTTATATGACACTTGTTAATAGTTAATTTTATGTAACTAGGTTTGTCCTCTTCATCATTGGCAAAGAATGAAAAAGCATACTACAAAAAATGGCTCAGTGACTCCAGTATTACTGAAGCTGGCTATTAACAAGTCTCAGTGAATGTCTTTACCGACAATATTTTAGTATTGGTAAAACTTTTTTTCCCTGTAGTCGAAAATTACATATTGAATCTATAAGAATGTAGGCCCACAATCCCCATAACGATTTAACAATACTCTAGTTGAAGAATCCCACTATATAAAATAAGAACATTGAAGTCCCCAAACGGTTAATATGCTGAACACTATCACTTTGCAGTAATGTAAATTATTATATACATTGTTGTAGATAATAATGATGGATTTCTTTCACATGTCAAAGTTAGGTCACCAAAATAGATTCAGTTTTCCTGCACTTAATTGAGGATACGGAAAATAGGCATAACCTAATGAAACTACATTTTCGATTTGTATGGTAATGTGTGGATTTCCGCAGTCTTCATATTTTGATCATAATTTTCTTAGCGAGTTGATTTTAATGATTCAAGCTGCATTGGAAAAAAGTCTAAAAGATCTACAACTTGTAGTTATATAAAAGACAAAATCGGATCCTTCCTGATCAAAATATGATCGCAATAAATCCCTACAGTTTTTATGTTTTAAGTTTAATTTAAGTTTTGGTGTAATGGGCTAAAATTTAATGTTAATTTAAAGCCCATGCAAGACATTTATGTCTTATTTAGCTTATGATTTAGTTTTATTAATTCAATTATGATTTCTTTTAAGTATTTTAATTTAATTAGCTTTCCTTATTTAAGTTAACTTATGATTTAATAAAGGTATATTTAAAGGTACATTTAGCTTGTTATTTATACAAAGAATTTTGAATAAATTATAGTCATTGGCATATAACACCCAAATGTGTGTGTGGATTGTCGATCTTTGTGGCGTCTCTAAATAGCTAGCAAGATTACTCACGGATACAAAAGGATTATTAGAGGAAGATTCTCTAGAGGTTCAACTTGACTTGAAGATGTTTGTTTCATAACAAATTGGGTTCAAGGTTTTAACAAGAACAGGTTTCTTAAGGTCTAACTTAATCTTATAAAGGTTTGTCTTACAAAATTGTGACTCCCGGTTCTTGTGGTTTGCTCAATTACATGGAGTTGCCTAGGAATTCAATCATATGGTGATTTCCGTCAGTTGGTATCGAAAGTTCAGGGTTACAAGATCATATTTTTCTATCCTTTATTATTCTTTGTTTCAATTTTTTAGGGTCTTTGTTTCTTGTTTTGTGTCTTTCAGTTTTTGAATCTTTTTCCTTGCTTAGTTTCGGTTCTTGGATAGTTTTATTGCATTGATTTCTATTCTTGTGTAATTTCACTCATGAATTTTGACCTTCAGTGTCCAATCTTTTAGCGTCGAAACTATTTTGGACACTAATAATTAATTTTCACGTCGATTTGGTATTCGTCATAAAATAGTAAATGTTTAGCGTCGAAATAAACTTTCAACGTAAAATGATAAACTTTTAGCGCCAAAAAATCAATACGACACCAAAAGTTTTACCTGTAGCGTCAAATAATTTTCGACGCTAAAGTTAAGGGATTGTCAGTGGAATTCTCAGAAACTTTTAGCGTCGATTAATATTCGACGCTAAAGGTATAACTTTTAACATCGTAATAGATTTTCAATGCTAAAAACTGCCATTTAGCGTCGAATATATGTCGACGCTAAAGGTTTCTGAGAATACCATCGACAATCCTGTTACCTTTAGTGTCGAATATTATTTCGATGCTAAATGGTCAGTTTTTGTGTCGAATTACGTTAATTCGATGCTAAAACTATATTAAAATACAGATGCACAAACACTTATCCCCCATTTGCTCTTTCTTTCCTCTGTAATTTTATTCTCTCCTTTGCAAGTTCACTCACAACATTCCTACAAATTTCAACAAAACTCTAATTTTTCATAAGGTAATTTTTATTTCATCTCTCTTTATTTTTCCTTATATTTGAATCAGTACTCTCACTTAATTAATTTAAGTTTAATCTTTCTAAAAAATTAGGGTATTAATTTTTTATAATTATTTTTATTATATACATTGTGTTAGTTGTTTATGATGTATATATGTAGATTAGCTAATAACTAAAATATGTTTTGTTTTGTAATTAATTATTAACTAATATGTGAATGCTTAAATAAATAATCAATGAACTGGTGATGTTGATGAGTTTAATATAATGTCTATAATAATTATATTCTTATGTAGATATTTGGTTGAAATGGATAGAAAAGGGATGAGCTCGATGGATTGATTAAGTGTTGAATATTGTAATGGAGTTTTTATGAGTTCATGGAATCGGCCCAAAGCAACACATTGATGCAAAAGATCGTGTGCGGTGTCCCATGTATAAATTATTTGAATAGGAAAATGAAATAGTTATCTTGCTTCTGCACCCAAACTTTCTTAGGAATCTCATACATCTGAGTATTCCTAGTTAACAAAGCAAGTTTCTCACTAGGGAAAATTGTCTGTTTAGTTAGTGCAGAAACTTGAAAAACTAGATTTGAAGAACCAAATCTAGGTGACACTCTTTTAGGCCTTTTTTTTTCATTTTGTGCAACATGAAGCACTTAGGCCTAATGTGTCATGTCTTGCCACAATGATGGAAAACAAGCACAAACCTTGGATTAGAGTGAGGTTTATCCACAACACCTCTAGATTGAGGTTAGGTCACAGGACGAGGAACATCATTAGGAATCACATGACTGCACTCAACAGGCTTCTTACCTAAGTCATATTTAAAAGGGTTAGACACATCTCTAGATGATGATGCCTTATCACAATTAGGCTCAATGCTAATCCCTAACATGAGGTCCAGTTTTTTATTTCCACTAGAAAATACAGACAACTGGGTTCTAGCATCTTCAAGTTCAGTTTCTAAGGATTGGGCCATATCAACTAGCATTTTATTCCTCTCCTCTCCTCGAGCTCATCAATCATCAAGAGGCTTTGCTCAAACTTAGCTTGAGCTTCGTTCTTTTCTAGCTCCACTTCTCTCAGCCTCTTATTGACCTCTATATTATTCTTCTTGATAGTTAAACTCTCATTAAATAATCCAGTGTAGGCTACCCGAAGACTATCCTCATCTACTGACTCATCATAAGAGAAATCAGATCTAGCATCTTCATCACTACTATTTTCCTCTCTCTCACCAATCACACTAGTAGGAAAGGCCATATAGCCGATCTTATCTTTAGGAGACTTATCAGAAGTATAGCCACCTTCTCAATCACTAAGAGATATTGTTATGATTTTTTTACCTTTAGCCTTAAGGTATGTGAGACACTTAGATCTAATGTTCCCATACCCTTCACATTCATGGCATTGACTACCATGGGGTTTGCTACCATTATCCTCTCTAGACTCTCTCCTATTATGCCTACTCTCTCTAGGCTTATCCTCTATATCCATATCACTGCTACGACCATTCTTCTTCAGTTCAAGAAATTTTTTAAACTTCTTTGCAAACATAGTCAGATCCTAATCCGTGAGGATGTCATCATCATCACTTGACAGTTCATGAACAACTTCCTTCGCGATCTTCATCTCCATAGTTTTGGGCTTCTTATAACTAGGAATTTCCATTCACAAACCTGCAATTTTCCTACGAGGTCCTCTAATTTAAGGTGATCAAGGTCATTATTTTCCTCGACAGCGGTGATCTTAGATAGGAACTTATCAGGTAGGGCTCTAAGGATTTTCATAACTATTCTATGGGTATGAAAGTCTCACATAGGTTAAAGCTTGAGTTAACAATATCGTTAATCTCAATGTAGAACTCATCAAATGTCTCATCGTCTTCATTCTGGACCTCAAACCTAGTAGCAAGATCTTTGAATATATTATTTTTCCCAGACAGTGTGTGAACTCATGTACAGTTTGGCAAGATGTTTCATTCATCCTTGGCTATCTCACACATCGAATTCTCTCAAATTAAGTTGAGCATACACACCATAAATGACATTAATGTTGGGGTTGGTGCTCAGAGCGCCAATCGGACCGTATTTATGTCTGATTCATGAATACGAACATCCCCCTTATCCATAATATTACTTATTTGGTTGCACCTCTTGTTCTTATATACGTATTCGATCTGATTACGATTAGATTGAAACTAAATGTGGTTTAGTGATATGTATATATTAGACAAAGGCCCGATATAATATATAATGCAGTACACAGTTACAAAGTTAGTTTGTAATTGACATTGGGAAGTGTCACTGCTATATGTATATTATCAAACATAGTTCCTGGTCAAGATTTGCTAACACGGGTCGGTTAGTCAAATTCGTTGAGACCAGTACATGTCGTATATCGTGACTTGGTCCGATGGTTTATCCCAATGAACCATGAGTCTATGGAGACTCGTATAGACGTGTAGGTGTTTATAGTGGATAAACACTGAACGGCTCACCGAAGATTCTTAATGGATGGTACACCAACGTCAATAAGAATCTTCTCGGGTTGAGTAGCATAGTGGTCCTTCGACTTGAGACACCACTTTGGATGTATGAGACATCCTCCACACTTAGATGGCAGTCACGTCACCGATCTATTTAGATCAGACCTCCGCCTGTTCGTTGGGTGTGGATCGATCCTCAGGATATCCTGTGTGTGTCAAGATAGGATCCGTCAGTTCTGTGTACAGAGCATAGGTAGTCCATATATTATTAGCAGTCTGTTAAATCTGTGGCCACAGTATACATCGGAAGTAAGTTCCGAGTGTTATTTAGAGATTGCTAATATATACGTCGACGAGATAATACCTATAGAGATTTGACGTTTACATCTATATCTCTGGGATTATCTGGATACCTGTGACGGAGGGATTATACGTATGCAATGACTTCGACCTGTATGATTCAGCTAGTTTATCCGTGATCGTCATAATCTATGGGTGGATAGATTATGGACATGAAATTGGATTTCGTGACAGATATACCTGAATCTAGAGAGTCTCAATAATGAAACATACTCGTAGAGCACTAGAGCAACATTTATGAATAATGATGATTATTTATAAATCGTTTAATCGTTAAACGAAAAATACATGCGAACGGGCCGAACCTTCATTTCCTAATTAATGTGTATTGTATTTAATATATGATATTATTAAATACACATTAATAAATAGTCAAATAAAGGTATTTGACATATATCATCAATATATGTATTTGAGATATTTAAAGTAAATATAATACATATATTTGATATATTTGTATTTGATTAATTATTTAATTTTAATTGTTAAATGATTAATATAATTAAAATATAAATATATCACCAAATGATATAGTTAGGAAATGATTATAAGTGTAAATGTTTGACTTTACATTAAAGGAAAAGGTTGTCAAATTGATTTTGACTTTTAAGATATTTGTTCAAAATTGTTTGAAAAATAAAAATATCTTTTTCCTTTATTTTCTTTTAATTTCGGCCATAACACTTAAATATAAGAGTTATATTCTTCTTAGTTGCATTTGTTGACTTAATATAAATATCTATAAAGTGTTATTAAGATATTTTATCAAGTTGATTAAATGTAAAGTGAAATGAAATTGAAATTACAAAACTTGTATTTCCTTAGTGAATTCGGCCAAGGCCATTTTGATACAAGTATATATTGTTTTTCATTTCATTTGGAAGTTAACCTAATACACTTTAAAGAAAAACTCCATTAATGGAAGCAAAGGAAGCTTGTGAGAAAGAAAGAAGAAGAAATCAAAGAAAGCTTGGATTTTAGTGAGTTTTTCCAACTTGCTATTAGAAAGGAAAATGTTCCTTAGGATCTAGGCTTTAACATATGATGTTCTTAGGTTATTTCTTTCTTTATTCCTTGTGTTTTTGTTGATGGAAGTTTTGATGGAAGTGTAGTGCATGTATAATGGAGGAAGCTTGGACTAGTGTAGTTAAAGTATTCTTTTATGGTTTGGAAACCTTGTTGCTAATCTAGAGTTGTTGACCCACTCTTAGATGACCTAGATTTGATCTTGAGTTGTTTCATTGTGTTGAGACTTTGATTGGATGGAATAAAGATGATTGAAGTGTTGGATTTAACCAATTTGGTCTAATTTGTCCCATTTGATGAAATTGAAAAATTAGGGTTCATGACCAATTCCAAATTGGGGGCTTTCATATATGTTGTGTATTTGGATGTGTATATGATGCATATAAAGTTTCATGTTCATTGGATTACATCTTGATGTGTTTTGATGCATGAAATGACAAAGTGCACAAAATGGGTCCTAATTGGTGCATTCGGCCAAAGTGGAAAAATTTGGGGATTTGGTTTCTTTTGGTGTTTTGATGTTTTGAACATGCTAAGTTCATCTTAGAAATGATTTAGAATCATTCAAAATTGATTAGATCAATTTCGGACTAAAATGGACAAAATACCAAGTAAGGGTAATTTGGTAAATTCACCTAAATATGATTTATTGAATTTATTTTCATAATTTGATTATTGGAATATTAAATAAATATGTTTATTTAATTAATCCAAGAAAAAGTTTTGAAATCGGAAGATTCGATCTTCCGCCGCTTCTGCTGCGTTACCGGATTATGCCCCTAAAAACCCTTCAAAATGGTATCAGAGCGAGTCTGATTCTAGGCCTCCATAAATGATTAGCTTGTTTTATTCAATGTTTAATCATGTTTTCTTGACTTTATACATGCATGTTATAACCTAATTTGATTAGATTTAGGGTGTATGACACTTAATGGAATATCCCCGCTTAATAAGTTTTTAAAGTAACTAGTATTTGGAATACTTATTTCTTGGTCCGTCTTGTCAATACGGTTTATAAATATCTTTTCGTTGACTACATCCGAGACCGTGCCTCTGCTGTGAGGGTGTAGCTGATAGAAATTTATTTATGCTGAATGTATATTAGATACTAGATAAATTCAAGCGAAAGCGGAATCCTGAACGTGCCCTAGCTGTCAGGGTTACGCAAGTAACTTGAGTTTATCATTGACAAGTTTAACCTTGGTATGTCTCCTTGTGGGCCTGCCTTCGCAGCGACAACGAGAAACGGCCAGGACCGGAACCTTGGATTCACTATTGAGTGATTGACAATTAGTTGTTACCTGTGAATATACGTAGGCGAGACCGTGCCTCTGCTGTGAGTCGAAATATATTCACGGGGTCCTCTTTCCACTATGGAATTCGATTTAATTATTGAATTCTCGTTTTTCCGTTGGGGATTACGGCATTACGTAAAAATAGTGGGAGGCACTGCTAAGTTTAAAATATTCCATAACTTAGGCAGTGTATGTTATTATGGAAATTGCCGCTTGTTTGTTTCCTTATTCTATTGTTTATATAGAATTAAACTTTTATTTACTGCACACATATTTTGATATGTTATCTGACTAGACTCTTGGTTGCAGTTATTCTAGAATAGGTTCTAGATACTAATAGACTAGGATATTAATAGATTAGTCTAAACCATCGGGAACTGTTGTTCCGATTTTCTTGAAAAATAAAGATGGTTAATGACTTAGTTTCTAAGTCATAATAGATAATCTAGATAGATATCCCCTTTAGGATATAATACTTTAGAGACAATAGTTTCTTATGCAGTAAGAATTGACTTGAATTAGTTCATGTCTCGAGATTCTTGACTGGCATTAAGAAAGCCCTATTAGGTATTTGTTTATCTAGTAATGACGTTCTAAGCTTTAATTACCTTTAGAGGTAATGTGTATGACACAATTTGCTAATCAGTTATTTACAATTGTTGTGAATAGTTGAATGCAAATAGTAAAGCTAAAGAAAGGAGATGCGTATATTTGTGTATAGAAAATATCGATTTTCACAATACTACAACTATAGGTATTGGATACCAGATCTCCCGTCTAGTTATTTGAAATATTGGTTAACGATTGTTTTGATATTTAATATCGGAACTTGCGACTATTGGATAGTCACTTGTTCTTTATAAACAATTGTTACATATTTTATAATAACTAGTAGTGTCATTGACGTAGAGATAAACATTAAGAAAAATTATTTGGTAAAGTAAATAATTTAGAACGGTGCTTTATGAATTTAATCACTTAAGTATTGGATGCTCAATCCATATGGTAAAGGATGGTTTGATACTAGATCACACCACACATCCTTATCCATTTAATGAATTTGTATTCAGGAATGTGATTAAGATCTCGTTTAACCAATGATTGTCATTGGACCACCAATTTATTTAACTGATACATTGATGTATGTAGTTTTATAAATATAATTGCTTAAGGTAGTTTTCTTTATTTCGTAATTAGTTGATGAATTGTCATAACTTAGTTACGTGTTTCTGAAGGAACACATATTGAAAGTCTTGAAAGTATCAAGTACTTTCAATTCGTCTGATGAAACGTAGATTGAACATTTTACTTGTTCAATATATCATCTAAAGGTTTTAGAGAATTCTAAATCCTCAAATTTCATGCATGTATTTGAAATGTTCAACGATTCTTTGATACGATCAAACATTTTGAATTTAAAGCATTAAGTTCTAAGGTTATTTGTAATATGATTCCTATTCAATATTATTCTTCCATGATTCCATCTTGATGGAATTTAGTAGTGGGAGCAAATCGAATCTATATGAGTTGTTCGTCTGATATTAAATGTGTACCGAATTATTTTCATACTCTTGGGGTTTACCCAGTAACACTAATTCATCTATTTAATTAAATTCCATTATTTTCTACGTTGCATATATGATTGTGTAGACACTGCATTTTTGCATATCATGCCCAATGATGAGCCTCGTAAGGAGGCACTACCTTTTCATGTCATGAAGTCACGGGAAACGGACGTTGGAAGGGTAAAGTTGGAAATCGGAATTATTGTCGGGTTTAACTTGGTTATCTAGCTTCGATTTGCTCGTTGGATCTCTGCTTATACTCGGCCCAAGAATCCATAAGCCAAGCCCAAATACCCCAAGCCCACCAAAAAGAACCAAACCCATGCCCCACATCATCTTTTCCTTCTATTCTTCACGTGCCCTACAAACCAAAGAGCCAAATCCCTCACATGCCAAGCCAATCCCCCATTAAACAAATCAAACAACAATACCCCACACTCCACTAGCTTTCTTCCTTACACACCCATGCCATCCTCCATTATCTCCTTCACTCATTGCAAACAAACAATGAAACTCATATCATACCACCAACCCCCCCCAACTTGAATGACAAAACAAGTACAAAGCAACAAGATCCACCTAAGCCACATTCACACCCATCACTCTTTGCAAGCCATTCACGCCCAAGGCCACCCAAAAATGACAAAGCAAGCACAAGCCAACTCACTTCCCATTAAACACTCTCCACCAAATTCCCCACTAAGAGGAATCTCCTTAATTCAAGCATGTGGTGAACCACCCAAGACTCTCCACCTTTGCCTATAAAAGAAGCCTAAAACCAACCAAAAGGGTGGCATCAATATAACACAAAAGAAGAGATATCTAGGAGATTGACGACACATTGAGCAAACACTACACAACCCCTAAACACGCCAATCACCTCACCGTAGGACAGCCCTACACAGCAGCCCATATTCCCCGTAGGACGGCCCATAACCATTGGAAAACACCTCCTAAATAGCAGCCCAAAATATCACGAAGCAGTAGCCGAAGCAACCAGAACAGTGGCCTGAAACACAGCAGCAACACAGCAGCAAAGCGGAGGAAAACAGCGAGCAAATCAGCAGGATAACCAAGGAAAAGGGGAACCAGTGAACCAGAAAAGTTGCAGAGCATCAACCCTTCCAACGGACGTGAAACGTGCTTCCGAAAGACGACACAAAAAGGTTAGACCTGAGGGCATATGATACTTATCCTCTTCGCATGAATTGATAATTTAGAAAGCATGATTAATTATGATGTTAAGTATGCATGATTTGGAAAGCATGTTAATTGTGTGATGTGATTCTGGATGGACGGAATATGTGTTATTTCTTGTGATATATCGGATGGAAACTCGGACATAAATTCCGTAGCCGAATCCGAATGGACGGTAATGCGGTTTGTACTCGGGATACAATGCCACGTACCACTTGAAAGACACACGTATTCCGTGTCATCCAAATTTGTGTTTGAGCACGATTTAGATTAATATGTGCTTTGTTTTCTTATGCATGATTAGGATGTTTATAACATGTTATAGCTTTGAGTATGATTAGTTGGTTGTGTTTGAGCATGATTTAATTGTTTAGTATGTTAAACATTAGGCATGATTTGAGGATCCATGTGATTAGATATGTCGTTGTGATGATCTTGTTTGAATGACGTGTCCAAAAATGTATGAATGTATGTAATCTGCCAGTTCCCGTTCGAACTCGTCATCGAACGCATCACGAACGGGGACTTTCTGTCTCTACCGTTCGAACGCGTTATCAAACGCTACTCGAACGCGCGCACATCTGTAGCATCAGGTCACATTCTGTTCGAACGCGTTTTCGGACGCCCTACGAACGAGAACCTACTGTCTCATTTCTGTTCGAACGCGTCTCGGACGCCACACGAACGAGAGCATTCTGTCTTCACCGTTCGAACGCGTTTACGAACGCAACGCGAACGGTCACGGTCTTACTGTATCACATCAGGACATGTCTATCTTAACATATGGTTATCTCCTTGAACTTTATGCATTTGTATTACTTCTTTAGTCGTCTATTTCTGTTATAAGCTCGAATACATTCTCTTAGTATGCATGTTTGAAAAATAAATGTTCTTTATGCTTTTGTGAAGTTGTATGCTTTTGGTATGTTAATTTGTCTTCATTGCTTGAATTTGGATATAGATTATATATGAATAGGTTGCATGCAGATATGAAAAATATGTTAAATGTAAACTTATACATGGAATTTGCATATGGAAATTTAAGTGTAAGTTTTTTAGTGATATGCATGTGAATTTAGAAGCATGATACCCCTTGGAACTGAGTGTTACTCAAGCATGATTAAGTTATTACATAAATCCTCTCATTACAAGTGACATAAGTAAGGGACCATTCCGAACCCAACGGTTTGAGGTCTTCCCTTGCGAGGGGTGAGTGCGGCCTTAAATCTTATTTCCCCGGTTCACACCGGGTGGCGACTCCATCATTCTCCGGTTTAGTCCCCGTGGCTACTCCGTACTCCCAACTAGTGCCGCGAGCCTAGAACAGCATGCGTCGTCCAGTTCCTGTTGTCTACAGTCTGGCGACTCCACTGGGGATAGAGAATCGGCCTCGAAACATGTCTTGTAATGGTTGGATTTGTGTTTTAATTAACCATGTTTACTGTAAGTTTAAGGAATTTAATCAAAGACATTGTTAGGGCTAGGTGATGTTTGGTGTCTTCCTTCACTCACTACCTTTTTACAAGGAAAAGCTGGAAGACACCTAGATGATCATTTTCCTAGGGGATGTTTGGTGTCTTCCTTCACTCACTACCTTTTTACAAGGAAAAGCTGGAAGGCATCTAGATAATCATCTCATGTGATAGACTAATTTGGAGGACTCGTTGTTTATTCCTGTCACCAAGCGATAAGAGCCTAAGGGGCTTGGGTATCCACTGCGAGCTTTGCTCCGCCCTCCCTCTGGGGAATCTACAACGGGAAGTCCATTTGACAGTTAGTCACATACCTTAACTTGTTGACATATAAGGTGCACTCACTTGGTCGTTTGAACCCTTGAGTGGGGAGTCCTAGTTGTGGGTAATCCTTTGTCAATAAGGGCCTTTGTTTACATTCCTAGAACTTACACATGAACCTTAGTTTTGTGACCAGTAAAAATTACTTATTTATGCTTGTGTTTTGGACCATTATCATTTGGATTCAGTTGGACTTTTTGTCAATAAATGTGAACTTGTTGGGCCATTTAAACAGGGACAAGTTCATGTCCTTTGACAATTAGGCCAAAAGCTTCTAAAATGCTAATGGGCTATTTTGTGTTTAGGCCTCTTATTATTTGAAGTTATTTAGTTATATTATCGCAAAGTGTAAACATGTTGGGCCTTTTCAACTGGGACAAGTTTGCACTGCGCAATAGTGTGACTAAATACTTTGAAATGATAACGGGCCGATTATTGTAAATTCTTTTACGAGCTTATTTATTTCATACATCACGCGCATCTCATGCATGCATGCATCATGCTAACCCTTATGTTTTAAAAAAGCCATCATAGATACCTGTTGGGTTAGGGAAGGGAAAAGACTCACCAAGAAGACAGTAATAACCATGAGTGAATCTGGTAACGAGGTATCCCGAATGGACCAGTTAGAGAACAATCTCGCCAAGATCGCTGAACAGTTGCAAGCCTTGACTACTGCTATGGCTAGTATGACTGTGCCCCGTGCTGGGGGAAATTCTGAGAATGTGAGGCATGAGGAGCCTCCGAATGGGATGGGGGATGATATCCCTACTTTTGATGATGATATGGCAGAGTATGCAACAGGCAGAGTATCTGGGTCACAGGCAGAGTTACAGAAACTTCGGGATCAGGTTGAGTCAGTTACCCGCAAGATGAGGGGTAAAAATGAAGATCTGCTGGATTACGACACACTGACTTTCGAGGAACAGCTGCCAGCACAGTTCAAGATGCCTGATATGACTAAGTTTAACGGGAATGGGGATCCAAGGGTGCATCTCCGGCAGTTTGTATCAGTTATGAGTTCCGTTGGCTTATCCCAGCGCCAAGTGCAGAAAATGTTTGGAATGTCGCTCGAGGGAGCTCCCGTGGTGTGGTACCACAGTTTGGAGAAGAAAGTGAAGGAAGATTGGAGAGAGTTGGCTGATGCTTTCCTAAAGCAATATGTCACTGACCTAGAAATTGATCTGTCACTCCGAGATCTGGAGAATGTGAAGCAGAAATCGGAGGAAAGTTTTAAAGAGTACGTGGACCGGTGGAGAAGTCAGCTGTTGAAAATGCAAACTAGGCCCTCGGAGAAGGACCAGATTAAGATGATCATCAAGGGAACCAAGCCCTCCATTTACGGCAAGTTGAGGAGGATGACCTCCATGATTACTGACTTTAGACAGTTGAGGGAAACTGTCATGGATATTGAGGAAGAAGAGGCTGAGAATAGAAAATTCTATGGTTTGAACAGGAGGCCCATTGGGGGAACATCGGGAACGAAGCCCGTTTCTGCTGAGATTGCCGCTATCCGGGACAGAAGATTTTCCAACTTGGGAAGACCTCTGTCAAAAGTGCTAGAGAAACTAAAAAGGCAAGGGCTCTTGAAATCCTTAGAAACCAAACCACTACCCAACCCCCTACCATCACATTATAACCTAAGCCTTTACTGTCACTTTCACCAACAGAAGGGCCATGACACTGACAATTGCGCCCGACTCCGCCATGAAATCCAAGACCTAATAGACTCCAAGAAAATACCTGACCCAGAAACAGAACAGCCTGACACACACAGAAATCCCTTACCCAATTACCGTGCCGTACCACCACCAGCCTATATGATCAATTCTGGCCTCCCAGAAGACCTTGTCCTGAAATCCTTTCACCCTCAAGCCTTTTGCATGGGAATCTGGGATAATACTAGTGAAGATGAGACTGAGCAGAAGAAAAACTTTTGGCTTGATTTCTCTAGCAGTGATGAGGAGGAAGTAAGGGGAATGACACGCAGCGGTCGTTTTTACAATGATATGACGGAAAAGGGTAAGGAAGCTTTGACAGATGGTAGAGAAGTGGTTGAGACTGCAGAAAATACTGAAGGTGATATAGTACTGAGGCAATTGAGGAAGACTAGAGCACAAGTGAGTATCTGGGAACTGTTATGTGCGTCTCGGGAGCATAGACAGGCTATGGTTGAGGCCTTGAGCAAGATTGTGGTACCAGAGGATGCCAACCCCGCAATGTTTGTTGGGTCGGTTCAGAAAGAAGCTTTGCAGATATCCTTTTCTGAGGATGAACTCCCGGTGGAAGGAAGAAATCATAACAGGCCTTTATTTATCAGGGCCGAAGTGAGAGGCAAGAAAACTTCATGTGTGATGGTGGATGACGGTTCGTCCATCAATGTGTGCCCGTTGAAAATTCTGGCGAGATTGGGTATGAAAGCAACAGACTTGGACCCCTCCAGTATGACTATTAAGGCTTATGATGACAGTAAGCGGGGAGTTGAGGGTACCTTTGTGGCTATGGTCAAGGTAGGACCAATTGAAGATGAGGTTGAGTTCACAGTGCTGGACATCCCAGCCACTTTTGCCTTATTGTTAGGAAGGCCTTGGTTTCACAAACTTGGGGGCGTGCCTTCCACTTTGCATCAGATGATCAAATTCCCGTATGAGGGAGAAGTCGTTACCATCCGAGCTGAGTTAGACAATGCCGTGGCTGCCTTGGAGATACAACCTTTCACGAGGTTTCAGGTGTCAGCTACTTTCGAGGAATGGGTGGATCCTAGGGTGGCTAGGATTATGGAGAAGATGAAGTTTGAGCCGGGAAAAGGTTCAAAATTGCCAGATTTCCGAGGACAGAATACTAGGAAGGGTTTGGGGTACAAGTCTGATGAGAAAAGCCAAAAAGGGCCTGAGACTGATGGAGTGCTTTGTAAAAGCTTCAGGGTATCAAGGAGAGCCTGAACCTGTGGAAGTCAATGGGATTGTGGTACCTGGGTTTGAGATCTTCCAGGATTTGTTGGGTGAGAAGCCACTGACTGAAGAATCGGTGGAAGCAGAGATTTGGGAAGAAGAATTGATGAAATTAGAGAGCATGACTCTGGGAGAGGAAGAAAAACCTGAGGAGGACCTGATTGCAGAGGAAGAAGTGTCTGTAGATGATGAAGACATTTACCTTCCTGATTTGTTTGAATGTACTTCCGCATTATCCAATAAAGACATTTCTTTTGCTTACTTGCCTGAGTCATTTCCATTTACTCCGCATGAACCAAGCATATTTGATATTAGTTCCGCCAGAACTACTGCATTTAATCTGGGTACGCTGGAGAACCCCAAAGTAATTCTGATTGCAAGTGAAGTTACCTCTGAAGAGAGGGAGAAGTTAGAAGAAGTGTTGGTCAGGTATGCCAGAGTGTTTGCTTGGTCCTATGAGGACATGCCTGGGGTAGACAGAAACATTGCCCAACACACAATACCGACATATCCGGATATGAGGCCAGTAAAGCAGAAACTTCGACGAATGAGACCAGAATGGGCTGAGAAAGTCAGAGAAGAAGTTAAGAAACAAATAGATGCGGGGTTCCTGGAAGTAGTGAAGTATCCCGAGTGGTTGGCTAATATAGTGCCAGTACCGAAGAAAGACGGGAAGGTCAGGATGTGCGTAGACTACAGAGATCTCAACAAGGCTTGTCCGAAAGATGATTTTCCTCTGCCACATATAGATGTCCTGGTTGATAGTGCAGCTTTATCTGCTATGTATTCATTTGCGGATGGATTTTCAGGCTACAATCAGGTTCTCATGGCTGAGGAAGACAAACACAAGACTGCATTTGTTACTGAGTGGGGCACTTACTGCTACAAGGTAATGCCGTTTGGACTCAAGAATGCAGGAGCTACGTATCAACGAATGGCCACTACACTTTTCCATGATTTGATGCACAAAGAAATCGAAGTGTATGTGGATGACATGATGGTGAAATCAGAGACAAGAGTTGGGCACATTGAAGCATTGGAAAGATTCCTTCAGAGAGTTGACAGATACAACCTGCGGCTTAATCCCAAGAAATGTGTGTTTGGGGTGACATCAGGGAAATTGCTTGGTCATACAGTAGGAATGGGCGGAATAGAGGTAGACTCCGAGAAGATCAAGGCAATCACAGAGATGCCTGCACCAAAGACAGAGAAGGAAGTCAGAGCGTTCTTGGGCAAAATTCAGTACATCAGTCGGTTCATTGCCAAGTTGACATCAGTATGTGAGCCCGTTTTCAAACTGTTGAGAAAAGATCAGCCAGTGAGATGGAACGAGCAATGCCAGACCGCCTTCGACAGGATCAGAGAGTACTTGGTGGAGCCACCTGTATTGAAGCCTCCGAGGCTGGGCAGACCTTTGATACTGTATTTGGCTGTAGAATCAGAAGCACTGGGGGCAATGGTGGTACAGGCAGATGATACAGGGGTAGAACATGCAGTTTACTATCTGAGTAAGAAGATGCTCCCGTATGAGGCTCGGTATCAAGAAGTGGAGAAGATCTGTCTTGCTGTGGTATGGGCTTCCAGAAAACTACGGCATTATTTCCAGTCATACAAGATCCAGGTAGTGGCAAAGGAGAATCCTCTGAAATATCTTCATTCGGTGCCTTCATTAGTGGGGAAATTGGGCAGATGGTTGGTATTGCTGACAGAATTTGACATTGAGTATCTCACCTCCAAAGTAATTAAGGGGCGAGCGGTAGCAGAGTTTCTGGCATTGCAACCTGTTGATGGGGATCAGTATAAGTTTGAATTTCCAGATGAAGAAATCCAAGCTATAACAGTCCAGGGATGGAAGATGTATTTTGACGGAGCAGTGAATTACAAAGGTGCCGGAATTGGGATCGTGATAGTGACCCCCGAGGGAGAGACTTTGCCTTTGGCCAAGAGATTGACGTTCAGAGTAACTAATAACATGGCCGAGTATGAAGCATGTGCTTTTGGTTTGACGGCATTGATAGCCTTGAAGGCCGGAAGTGTGGAAATCTACGGAGATTCTATGTTGGTGATCCAGCAGATGCGAGGAGAATGGGAATTGAAAGAAGAACGGTTAAAGCCTTACCTCTTTCATCTCAGAGAATTGGCACAGGTTATCCCAGAGTGTAAGTTTCAGCACTTACCGAGAGAAGAGAACCAGATGGCAGACGCATTGGCTACACTTGCAGCGACATGGGAGAATCCAGAGAAGTTAGTGATGAGACCGTTGATACTGATAACGGCAAATAAACCTGTTCATGAAATAGAGAGAATTCTGGAGGTTGAGGTCGACGACGGCAAACCTTGGTATTTTGACATTCAGAGGTATCTGGAGCGCGGTGAACTCCCAGAAGGGGCAGCCAGAAAAGACAGAGTAGCCGTTCAGAAGTTAGCTTCCCAGTATGTGATTTTGAAAGGGGAACTATACAAGAGACAAGCGAATGGTATTCAGTTGAAGTGTTTGAGAAGAGAAGAAGCTCAGCATGTAATGGAAGAAATACACGCCGGGGCATGTGGTCCGCACATGAATGGGTTGAATCTGTCCCGCAAGATAGCGAGACAAGGTTTTTACTGGTCAACCATGGAGACAGATTGCGCGAAGATGGTAAAGCACTGTCACGACTGTCAAGCACACGGTAATTTGAATCACTTGCCGCATACAGAGTTGCATGGGCTGTCAGAGCCGTGGCCTTTCTCAGCATGGGGAATTGATATGATTGGAGAAATCCGACCAAATGCATCGAATGGGCACCGCTTCATAGTAGTGGCCGTAGACTACTTCTCAAAGTGGGTAGAAGCTGAATCATTCCGTAATGTTACAGCAAAGCAGATGGCAAAGTTTATAGCTCGGAATCTCATCTGTCGGTATGGTATGCCCCATCATGTGGTGACAGACAACGGAGTTCAATTTCAAGGGGAGACGAAGGCAATGTTACAGAGGTACAGGATAGGCCACCACAAGTCCTCACCGTACAGGCCGCAGGCGAACGGGGCAGTTGAGGCAGCCAACAAGACTATAAAGACGATTTTAGCCAAGATGACAGAGAACTGCAGGGATTGGGCCGAGAAATTACCGTATGCCTTGTGGGGGTACAGAACATCAGTCAGAACAGCAACGGGTGCAACACCTTACTCTTTAGTGTACGGGATGGAAGCAGTACTGCCAGTAGAAATGGACATACAGTCTATGAGGGTATTAGCGGAGACAGAGTTACCGGAGTCAGAATGGGCCGCACAGAGATTTGATCAGTTAGCACTTTTGGACGAGAAAAGGGTAAGAGCCTTACATCACACGCAGTTATATCAGAAGAGACTGGCCCGGACCTTCAATAAAAAGGTACGGCCCACAAAGATCAGAAAAGGTGATTTGGTACTTAAGCAGTCGAGGCCGTCGACGACAGATCCAAGAGGGAAATTCAGGCCTAACTGGGAGGGACCTTACATAGTGCAGAAGGTCATGGGAAATGGAGCAGTAAGGTTGTCCGACTTGGAAGGGAATGAGTTCGTTGAGCCAATCAATGTGGACAGATTGAAGTTGTACTTTGCCTGAGGGAAAGAGGACTAAGTGGTCACCGAGGGAACAGGCAGAAGACCTAACCCAACGGGATAGGAAATACATACATGCATACACGTAACTTGCATTCTTGTTTTGTGTTTCGCTTTTTTTTACAGATTTCAAACAGATGGGAACCATCAAGGGACGACCAGGGACATATAGCGCCGAGGAGCACAATGAGGATCCAACCCATCACGAAAAGGGAGTATCTCTGCACATGCATACTTACATGCCCACGTATTTATTCTGTTGTTTTGTATTTGCAGGTTTAAAGAAAAAAGAGAAAAGGAAGAGAAAGCGGCAAATGCAAGCCAACCAGAAACAACAACAGTCTCAGAAAAGAATCAGAATCAATCTCAGTTTCAGGAATAGGGTTGAGGCCCACGCCAGTATCAGTTTCAGGAATGAATTCCAGGGGGCGAAGCCCATGTTTTCGGCAATTGAAATGAAGAAACCCACAGAGGAAAGTCTTTGATAGATAGACATATGTCCGGTGATGACATTGGTTGCCGAATGGAGAAACCCTAGAAACGATAAGTGCGAGGTACGCTTTCTTCCGGTATTTTGAATGGATTGATCTCAGTTAGACTCACGAGCACCTAATTATGAGATCCTAGTAGTAGAAGCCTGAGTAGTTACCGAGATGACTAGTTGAAGAGATGACGAATAGGTGAATGACCGTTTGTCTAGGTGTCCACTCTGGTTTACTAATGCTATGATATATGATATGGTTGGAAACAAGAAAAAGTCTATGCAATGAAAAGGAAAAAAAAAAATTAGACCGCCTATAACCGATAAGCGTGAAGCTACCCATGGGCGAGTATTAGGACCACCATGAGGAGAAATGCTACCTTAAAGGGTAGGTGTGTCAGAAAGAGAAAAAAAAAAAAAAAAAAAAAGAAAAAAAAGAAAAAAGAAAAGAAAAAGAAAAGAAAAAAAAAAGAAAAGAAAAGAAAAGAAAAGAAAAGAAAAAAAAAAAAAAAAAAAAAAAAAAAAGATAAAACATATCATGTTGAGTATGCTGAAGTAATCACAGAATGTGATTTAGACATCTAGGTTGGTTAGACCCACTGGTTCGATTCTCTGAAATGAAATCACCGAGTTAGCTTACTTAAGGACTAAGCTGCAAAAGAGCCTTGGCACACACACACATAAAGTCTAACTCAGATCACCCATTCAGATGATTGGACTTGAGTATGTCGAGTACTTTGAAGGTTCTTCGGTTTCGACGCGAAAGCATTCGTTGAGGACAAAAATATGTCTATCTATCAAAGATTATCTCGTGAGAGGTAGAATATCATATCAGCTTGAGGGGCGAAGCCCCACATTAGTATCAGTTTGAAGGCGAGGCCTATCTCAACCTGGGTGCGAGGCCCATATCACATCAGTATCAGTTGCGGGGATGAGCCCTAGGGTCGTGACCCACATCATCAGTATAGTTTCAGGGATGAGTCCCGGGGCCGAGGCCCACTTCAGTTTCAGTTTCAGGGATGAGTCCCAGGGCCGAGGCCCACTTCAGTTTCAGTTTCAGGGATGAGTCCCAAGGCCGAGGCCCATACCAGTATCAACTCAGGGTCGAGGCCCACATCTACATCAGTAACAGTTTTGGGGATGCGTCACAGGGTCGAGGCCCACATTATATCAGTAGTTTTGGGGATGCGTCACAGGGTTGTAACCCACTTTATCAGTATCAGTTTGGGGCGAGGCCCATATCTGTTTCAGTTTGGGGCGAGGCCCATATCAGTTTGAGTTTGGGGGTGAGGCCCACATCAGCATCGGTATCAGTTTGAGGGCGAGGCCCATATCAGCATGGGGGCGAGGCCCACATCAGAGTTTATGGGGCGAGGCCATATCAGTTTGGGGGCGAGGCCCATATCAGTTTGAGCCGAGGCCCCATCAGTTTCCGTATCATTTGGGGCGAGGCCCACATCAGAGTCAGCATGGGGGCGAGGCCCACATCAGAGTCCACGGGGGCGAGCCTATATGAGTTTGGGGGCGATGCCCATATAAGTTGGGGTCGGGCCCACATCATCATCAGTTTGGGGGCGAGGCCCAGCAGTTGAGGGCGAGGCCCAGTTCAGTATCAGTTCGAGGGCGATGCCCATATCAGTTGAGGGCGAGGCCCATATCAGTTTGGGGGCGGGGCCCACATCACTATCAGTCTTTGCCAGGGTCGAGGCCCACATCATATCAGTTTGTGGGTGAGGCCCACATCACCTGAGGAGCGAGGCTCCACATCAGATCAGTTTTGGGGGCGAGGCCCACATCACCTGAGGAGCGAGGCTCCACATCATATCAGTTTGAGGGCGAGGTCCCTATTGTCAGCGGTATTGGGTCGAGGTGCCCAGGGTCGAAGTGCCCCCGTTGTCCGTTGTAGTTCCGGGTCGAGGTGCCCAGGGTCGAGGTACCCACTACATTATCATTTCAGGGCGAGGTCCCTATTTGTCAGCGGTGTTGGGTCGAGGTGCCCAGGGTCGAGGTGCCCCCGTTGTCAGTTGTAGTTCCGGGTCGAGGTGCCCAGGGTCGAGGTACCCACTACATCATCATTTCAGGGCGAGGTCCCTATTTGTCAGCGGTGTTGGGTCGAGGTGCCCAGGGTCGAGGTGCCCCCGTTGTCCGTTGTAGTTCCGGGTCGAGGTGCCCAGGGTCGAGGTGCCCACTACATCATCGGTTCGAGGGCGAGGTCCCTATTGTCAGCGGTGTTGGGTCGAGGTGCCCCCGTTGTTTGTTGCAGTTCCGGGATGCGTCCCAGGGTCGAGGGCCCACTGCATCATCATCACAGTTCACATTCGGTGGTTCGGGAACAAAGCCCAGAGGTCGAGGCACCTCGCCATCATATCAATTCAGTTCGAAGCAGCAGGCAAGTCAGGTGGCAGCTGGCGAGCCAGGTAAGTAAAAATGCATTGCACGTAACTTTGATAGGATTGTCATTGTCACACACTACACAAGTCCCATCAAAGTGGGGGCGACTGTAGACACTGCATTTTTGCATATCATGCCCAATGATGAGCCTCGTAAGGAGGCACTACCTTTTCATGTCATGAAGTCACGGGAAACGGACGTTGGAAGGGTAAAGTTGGAAATCGGAATTATTGTCGGGTTTAACTTGGTTATCTAGCTTCGATTTGCTCGTTGGATCTCTGCTTATACTCGGCCCAAGAATCCATAAGCCAAGCCCAAATACCCCAAGCCCACCAAAAAGAACCAAACCCATGCCCCACATCATCTTTTCCTTCTATTCTTCACGTGCCCTACAAACCAAAGAGCCAAATCCCTCACATGCCAAGCCAATCCCCCATTAAACAAATCAAACAACAATACCCCACACTCCACTAGCTTTCTTCCTTACACACCCATGCCATCCTCCATTATCTCCTTCACTCATTGCAAACAAACAATGAAACTCATATCATATACCAACCCCCCCCAACTTGAATGACAAAACAAGTACAAAGCAACAAGATCCACCTAAGCCACATTCACACCCATCACTCTTTGCAAGCCATTCACGCCCAAGGCCACCCAAAAATGACAAAGCAAGCACAAGCCAACTCACTTCCCATTAAACACTCTCCACCAAATTCCCCACTAAGAGGAATCTCCTTAATTCAAGCATGTGGTGAACCACCCAAGACTCTCCACCTTTGCCTATAAAAGAAGCCTAAAACCAACCAAAAGGGTGGCATCAATATAACACAAAAGAAGAGATATCTAGGAGATTGACGACACATTGAGCAAACACTACACAACCCCTAAACACGCCAATCACCTCACCGTAGGACAGCCCTACACAGCAGCCCATATTCCCCGTAGGACGGCCCATAACCATTGGAAAACACCTCCTAAATAGCAGCCCAAAATATCACGAAGCAGTAGCCGAAGCAACCAGAACAGTGGCCTGAAACACAGCAGCAACACAGCAGCAAAGCGGAGGAAAACAGCGAGCAAATCAGCAGGATAACCAAGGAAAAGGGGAACCAGTGAACCAGAAAAGTTGCAGAGCATCAACCCTTCCAACGGACGTGAAACGTGCTTCCGAAAGACGACACAAAAAGGTTAGACCTGAGGGCATATGATACTTATCCTCTTCGCATGAATTGATAATTTAGAAAGCATGATTAATTATGATGTTAAGTATGCATGATTTGGAAAGCATGTTAATTGTGTGATGTGATTCTGGATGGACGGAATATGTGTTATTTCTTGTGATATATCGGATGGAAACTCGGACATAAATTCCGTAGCCGAATCCGAATGGACGGTAATGCGGTTTGTACTCGGGATACAATGCCACGTACCACTTGAAAGACACACGTATTCCGTGTCATCCAAATTTGTGTTTGAGCACGATTTAGATTAATATGTGCTTTGTTTTCTTATGCATGATTAGGATGTTTATAACATGTTATAGCTTTGAGTATGATTAGTTGGTTGTGTTTGAGCATGATTTAATTGTTTAGTATGTTAAACATTAGGCATGATTTGAGGATCCATGTGATTAGATATGTCGTTGTGATGATCTTGTTTGAATGACGTGTCCAAAAATGTATGAATGTATGTAATCTGCTGCCAGTTCCCGTTCGAACTCGTCATCGAACGCATCACGAACGGGGACTTTCTCTGTCTCTACCGTTCGAACGCGTTATCAAACGCTACTCGAACGCGCGCACATCTGTAGCATCAGGTCACATTCTGTTCGAACGCGTTTTCGGACGCCCTACGAACGAGAACCTACTGTCTCATTTCTGTTCGAACGCGTCTCGGACGCCACACGAACGAGAGCATTCTGTCTTCACCGTTCGAACGCGTTTACGAACGCAACGCGAACGGTCACGGTCTTACTGTATCACATCAGGACATGTCTATCTTAACATATGGTTATCTCCTTGAACTTTATGCATTTGTATTACTTCTTTAGTCGTCTATTTCTGTTATAAGCTCGAATACATTCTCTTAGTATGCATGTTTGAAAAATAAATGTTCTTTATGCTTTTGTGAAGTTGTATGCTTTTGGTATGTTAATTTGTCTTCATTGCTTGAATTTGGATATAGATTATATATGAATAGGTTGCATGCAGATATGAAAAATATGTTAAATGTAAACTTATACATGGAATTTGCATATGGAAATTTAAGTGTAAGTTTTTTAGTGATATGCATGTGAATTTAGAAGCATGATACCCCTTGGAACTGAGTGTTACTCAAGCATGATTAAGTTATTACATAAATCCTCTCATTACAAGTGACATAAGTAAGGGACCATTCCGAACCCAACGGTTTGAGGTCTTCCCTTGCGAGGGGTGAGTGCGGCCTTAAATCTTATTTTCCCGGTTCACACCGGGTGGCGACTCCATCATTCTCCGGTTTAGTCCCCGTGGCTACTCCGTACTCCCAACTAGTGCCGCGAGCCTAGAACAGCATGCGTCGTCCAGTTCCTGTTGTCTACAGTCTGGCGACTCCATCCACTGGGGAAAATAGAGAATCGGCCTCGAACATGTCTTGTATGGTTGATTTGTGTTTTAATTAACCATGTTTTAACTGTAAGTTTAGGAATTTTATCAAAGAAATTGTTAGGGCTAGTGATGTTTGGTGTCTTCCTTCTCACTCCCTACCTTTTTACAAGGAAAGCTTGGAAGCACCTAGATGATCATTTTCCTAGGGTATGTTTGGTGTCTTCCTTCACTCACTACCTTTTTACAAGGAAAAGCTGGAAGGCATCTAGATAATCATCTCAAATGTGATAGACTATTTGAGGACTCGTTGTTTATATTCCTGTCACCAAGCGATAAAGCCTAAGGGGCTTTGGTATCACTGCGAGCTTTGCTCCGCCCTCCCTCTGGGGAATCTACAACGGGAAGTCCATTTTGACATGTCACATACCTAACTTGTTGACATATAAGGTGCACTCACTTGGTCGTTTGAACCTTGAGTGGGGAGTCCTAGTTGTGGGTAATCCTTTGTCAATAAGGGCCTTTGTTTACATTCCTATTGTAGACTCGGATAAGTCTTCCAGAAGTATGTGTTCTCTATTTTTGATATCGTCAGATCGTCTGATCTTGTCAAAGTATATAGAATACATATGTGATTAGAAGGGTTAGTGGGAGCGTACATATTACTTTCTAGTGTTTATATCTTAACGACATTGTCATTATTATAGTAATAATGAGATGTTTATGAGGTAAAAGATTTACCTATGTCTTCTTTACTCCGTGATAAAAGTGGGAGTAGTCTCTTTTATATACGATATAAATTTTATATAAGATATAAAACCAAGAGACTTGTGAGATACTCCTATTAGTCGTACATTAGATATGATCTAATGAAAGACATAACAAGGCTATCTGTATGACAGTTAGTATAACTGTTCGACAGTTATTGTATGTCTTATACATAGCATTCATCTTTCGTAAAGGATGATTCCTTTTCGAAAGAGATATTGATTAGAATGTCTAAACAATATTATGTATCATTTGATGATGACATAGTGAATACTTTATTACATGCGATTATCGATGTTGATTTAATCGTAATTGTTACGAGTTATTTTGACATCTTATAGACCATATGATGGATCTTGAAACACGTTCTTTGTGATCTTTGAGATATTAAGAACGTTTTCTAATTCATGGAGAATATAGTCTGCAACCATTAGGGTCATATTAGTTTTGAGACTAATTATGACGTTAGACAGTCTACATCATAAAGAGTCACAAAAGATGCAGTGGGAGTGTCACGAATGATTCTACTATTTAGTGGAATCAAATGCAACTTTTGAAGTATTGACTTATGAAGTTGCATAGTGACCTTTTAAATTAGAAGTTTTTAAATTGGTGTTGTGCTTGCAGTTGTCTTCATAGTATTTTGGATTTGATCCTTAAATACTTGGACAACTCAGTAGCTATAGCACAATACTGATGTAGCATCAGAGTCATATTAATGTATAATCTAGATTCTACAAAATATGAATGATGTTGACTAAGGGAAACGATAGAGTTTGTTTGACAAACTCGATATTTCATAGCGGACTTGTTTTTGTTGCCTACCTCTTAAGTACTGGGTGAGCTTTTGAGGACCATGTGCATACGATGCACATTGAGACGAGTATATGATACCGTGGATTGACACTAGAGCAAGTGGGAGAAATTGTTGGGGTTGGTGCTCAGAGCGCCAATCCAGACCGTATTTATGTCTGATTCATGAATACGAACATCCCCTTATTCCATAATATTACTTATTTATGGTTGCACCTCTTGTTCTTATATACGTATTCGATCTGATTACGATTAGATTGAAACTAAATGTGGTTTAGTGATATGTATATATTAGACAAAGGCCTGATAATATATAATGCAGTACACAGTTACAAAGTTAGTTTGTAATTGACATTGGGAAGTGTCACTGCTATATGTATATTATCAAATATAGTTCCTGGTCAAGATTTGCTAACACGGGTCGGTTAGTCAAATCCGTTGAGACCAGTACATGTCGTATATCGTGACTTGGTCCGATGGTTTATCCCAATGAACCATGAGTCTATGGAGACTCGTATAGACGTGTAGGTGTTTATAGTGGATAAACACTGAACGGCTCACCGAAGATTCTTAATGGATGGTACACCAACGTCAATAAGAATCTTCTCGGGTTGAGTAGCATAGTGGTCCTTCGACTTGAGACACCACTGTGGATGTATGAGACATCATCCACACTTAGATGGCAGTCACGTCACCGATCTATTTAGATCAGACCTCCGCCTGTTCGTTGGGTGTGGATCGATCCTCAGGATATCCTGTGTGTGTCAAGATAGGATCCGTCAGTTCTGTGTACAGAGCATATGTAGTCCATATATTATTAGCAGTCTGTTAAATCTGTGGCCACAGTATACATCGGAAGTAAGTTCCGAGTGTTATTTAGAGATTGCTAATAGATACGTCGACGAGATAATACCTATAGAGATTTGACGTTTACATCTATATCTCTGGGATTATCTGGATACCTGTGACGGAGGGATTATACGTATGCAATGACCTCGACCTGTATGATTCAGCTAGTTTATCCGTGATCGTCATAATCTACGGGTGGATAGATTATGGACATGAAATTGGATTTCGTGACAGATATACCTGAATCTAGAGAGTCTCAATAATGAAACATACTCGTAGAGCACTAGAGCAACATTTATGAATAATGATGATTATTTATAAATCGTTTAATCGTTAAACGAAAAATACATGCGAACGGGCCGAACCTTCATTTCCTAATTAATGTGTATTTGTATTTAATATATGATATTATTAAATACACATTAATAAATAGTCAAATAAAGGTATTTGACATATATCATCAATATATGTATTTGAGATATTTAAAGTAAATATAATACATATATTTGATATATTTGTATTTAATTAATTATTTAATTATTTAATTGTTAAATGATTAATATAATTAAAATATAAATATATCACCAAATGATATAGTTAGGAAATGATTATAAGTGTAAATGTTTGACTTTACATTAAAGGAAAAGGTTGTCAAATTGATTTTGACTTCTTAAGATATTTGTTCAAAATTGTTTGAAAAATAAAAATATCTTTTTCCTTTATTTTCTTTTAATTTCGGCCATAACACTTAAATATAAGAGTTATATTCTTCTTAGTTGCATTTGTTGACTTAATATAAATATCTATAAAGTGTTATTAAGATATTTTATCAAGTTGATTAAATGTAAAGTGAAATGAAATTGAAATTACAAAACTTGTATTTCCTTTAGTGAATTTCGGCCAAGGCCATTTTGATACAAGTATATATTGTTTTTCATTTCATTGGAAATTAACCTAATACACTTTAAAGAAAAACTCCATTAATGGAAGCAAAGGAAGCTTGTGAGAAAGAAAGAAGAAATCAAAGAAAGCTTGGATTTTAGTGAGTTTTTCCAACTTGCTATTAGAAAGGAAAATGTTCCTTAGGATCTAGGCTTTAACATATGATGTTCTTAGGTTATTTCTTTCTTTATTCCTTGTGTTTTTGTTGATGGAAGTTTTGATGGAAGTGTAGTGCATGTATAATGGAGGAAGCTTGTGACTAGTGTAGTTACAAGTATTCTTTTATGGTTTTGGAAACCTTGTTGCTAATCTAGAGTTGTTGACCCACTCTTAGATGACCTAGATTTGATCTTGAGTTGTTTCATTGTGTTGAGACTTTGATTGGATGGAATAAAGATGATTGAAGTGTTGGATTTAACCAATTTGGTCTAATTTGTCCAATTTGATGAAATTGAAAAATTAGGGTTCATGACCAATTCCAAATTTGGGGCTTTTCATATATGTTGTGTATTTGGATGTGTATATGATGCATATAAAGTTTCATGTTCATTGGATTACATCTTGATGTGTTTTGATGCATGAAATGACAAAGTGCACAAAAGGGGTCTTAATTGGTGCATTCGGCCAAAGTGGAAAAATTTGGGGATTTGGTTTCTTTTGGTGTTTTGATGTTTTGAACATGCTAAGTTCATCTTAGAAATGATTTAGAATCATTCAAAATTGATTAGATCAATTTCGGACTAAAATGGACAAATACCAAAGTAAGGGTAATTTGGTAAATTCACATAAATATGATTTATTGAATTTTATTTCATAATTGATTATTGGAATATTAAATAAATATGTTTATTTAATTAATCCGAGAAAAATTTTTGAAATCGGAAGATTCGATCTTCCGCCGCTTCCGCTGCGTTACCGGATTATGCCCCTAAAACCCCTTCAATTAATTCCCTTGTTGTTCCTATTATTAGCGTCAAATTCATCCTTAGTCCAGATCAATTTATATTTTTGGGAAGAGGCCTCATCAACCATAACTATGGTAGGTTTATACTCGTACTCTATTATCATCTAGACCCTCTCATCTAAGGATTTAAGGAACACTCTCATGCGAACCTTCCAATGTAAATATTCAGTCCCATCAAAGAATGTGGGACAATTTAAAGGTTGGTTTCTTTCCATAGCTAACGGGTCAAGGATCGAGTTCAGGCTTTGATACAAGTTAAAAATTTGGTTTTACCCTAAGGTTCTAACCATATGCGAAATTAATCACAATTAACTAAGACAAATCTTAATTAATGTGTTACTATGGGCTAACAACACTCAACCTAAAGTCTAAGAATGTATAAATCAATGCAAAAATAATGCAGAAAATAATATAACACAGCAATTTTTTGACAAAGTGGAAAACTCGTGCGAGTAAAAAATCACTCTGGGTTTCTCAGTTACCAGCCCAAAATCCACTATATAAGAGAAAAATTTACAGCGGTGGTAAAAGACTAATGGCGGCAATTTCACCGACTTTAGTACCTCTAGATTGTAAGAACTCGAAGAATGCATCGAGCCCGTACCCTACGGTTTTCTTCAGAACCTCTGAAGTCTCTAAGCGGATCAACTCTGCAACTCTGGACCCTGGAACTCTGACTGCCAATCTTGCTCCTTGAGAACTCTGAAGGTTTAAGAAGTTGGGTTTGTTGTGTTGATGGTTTAACAAAGAACGCTTTCACAAAAATAAAGAAGACAAGAGAACAAGAAGTCTTCAAGGTGAAAACTAAGAGATTGAAAACTATGAATGTGTTTAGGCTTAAAGGAATGTGTTTTCAACCACTTGGAAAATGGCTATAAGGTTCTATTTATAGGTAGGGCAAAATAGAAGGGTTTTCAAGTGCAAAACAGACTGAAAATGCATCCAAAATAACTCAGTTTTGTACTGGCGTTCCAACACCACTCGAACGCATGTCGAACTCGTGCTCTCTGGAAAGGTTCATTCGAACACATACTCGTTCGAATGCACTAAAGGATGCACCGAGAACGGGAATATTTTGCCAAGTTTAGTTCAAACCCAACAACGAACGTGCCACTAACGCCACACGTTTGAACGCTTCAACGAACGCAGCACTAACGCGTGTCTGATCTTCATACACAGCTTTGCCAAATATCATTCCAATTGCTCCAAGTTCTTCAAGACTTATTACAACTTAACTGAACTTGTTTTATTACAGACATTACCAATAAAAAAATGGAACTAAGAGGAAGTATTCAGGGAGAGTTGGAAGCAATTAGGTTAAAACCCTATTTTCATCAACTCTCTCAAAAGAGAGCCGAATAAAATTTAAATTAAAAAAATAATAAAAAAACTAAAAATTAAACATTGCATGCAGCGCATGGAGCATGATTTGCATGCAAGCATGCACTGCACGCACGTGCCAAATTCATTTTCTCAGTTTTTGAGTTTTTGAATTCTGATTCGATCCTGTTTTTTTCCCTATGTACTCATAATGAAATATATTATTCTATTAAATTATTTTAAAATATATTCGTGCCTGATATTCATGGGGTTATACTCACTTTCGCAGCGCGAGACCAATCCAATTCTAGTAGTTCCACAACCGCCCCAACATGTACCACATTATCCAAACTTCCCTTGATAATGTGGCTGGTATAGGTCCGGATTGACCCATCATGGGTGACCCGGATCCATCCACCAATATCTCTCACTCAAGCATAATGGGCTCAACAAATTTCATAATTTCTACAAGAACAATCCACACTTAATAATTATCACGTGCGAGAACTTATTTGCTATACATCTGTTAGGAGTATATAATTCCTCGAATATGAAAGGTCATTGGATGATCGGCTCCGAGTTGACCCATCATGAGTAACCCGAATCCATCCACCAATAATTATGGAAAATATATATCATCTACTTCTAATTGCTTTACTATCGTATTTTCTTTTTTTTCCCTCTTTATCTCAACTTTTTAAAGATCTTGCGTTATATATAAATTATTAGTCATCTATATGCATGCTTCTATATTTTTTTTTAAGATAAGAAAGTGGACAAATTCAAATACATGTTTTAACCTGTTATCTCACTCAAAATAAAATCTTTCATTTCAATTAGATTGGACTCATAAAACTTGATCTGAAGTAGTCTCATCATGAGCGAAATTTTATTAAAATTAAAAGGAGGTTAATGAAGTACAAATGGAATTAAAAGAATGATTAAGACTAATCTAAATAAATATATATATATATATATATATATATAAAGCACAATAGTGTGAGAGGAAAGAGAAGGCAACCAATGGTTAGGATTAAGAGAGATAATGTATCATTCCATTATAGAATCTTTATAAAAATGGAAAATGAAGACTAGCAAATAAATTAAAGAATAAAATCATTTATTAAAAGAAAATGAAAACTACCAAATAAATTAAAAAATAAAATCATTTTATGTATTATGAATATCTCTGAAAATTAACAAACAAATTAAATAATAGAATCTTAATCTCTCTGTAAATTTTGTAACACCGTGCCGGAGTCACGAGATATTATATATATATATATATATAACAATCTCTTTAAAATCTTATTCGGTAAACTTATGGTCGGTGATGAGTATTCCAGGAACTTAAAAGTGAAGTAAAATTTTGGGTTCGAAATATTTTGCATTTATTTTTTTATTGTTTTGTTGAATTGGAATTTTAGGATTCCTCTCTCTATGATCAAGCTTTCTCACACTCTCTTTTCGACAATGCTACAATTTTGAAGAGTAATTGGCTGCAATTGGAAAATGATGTTGACAAAATACCTACCATAATTGAACTGATAATTGCAATCAAAGACAATATATTGAAAATATGAGTTAAAATGACTTCTTTTTTTTTTTTAAATCCAAAACCATTCAAAATTGAGATAGTTAACTAGAAAAATATCAAAAAGCATATACGGCAAACAACATCAATGAATAGTGATGATGAACATTGACTATAAATAGTACATGTGAATTGCAATGTGAACAATATCAATGAACAGTATCTGTGAATAATACGCCGTCTATTATATTTGGTAAACAGTAACTCCGATCAAAATTTAATCAATCTAATAATTTTTTTAAGATGTTTTTTTTTTCTAAAGATTAATTTTTGCTTCTTTAAGGATGATTTCTAAGTGCAAAAGGAAATAAAATAGATTGACCTTGAAGATATTGGTTGTGGGGGTTACACTCGAAGCAGAATAATGGACGGCAGTGTAATTAAGCGCTACCTATCAACTTCATCAATTAGCAAACTTTGGTCCCGACAGCAAGCAGTGTGTATTCAGCGTATATCAACTTGGTTGAAGCAGCTCATATTCATCTGAATCCAAATCATGTGCTGTTTCTCCAGCTTTAATTGTCTTTTGCTTTCACAAACATGGGCAACTTGATCAGCAAATTGAGATCAATATAGATAAGATGAATTTATATTGTTCCCTATTCACATTTTTTATTTTTTTTTCTTTCACGCGTGAATTTATAAAAACTCATATATATTTTTTATCCAATAACTATTGTTCATAATACATAAAATGAAAAATCAACATAAAACTAAGATCAACATTAAATTTAAGTCCATTTTTTTTATTTTAGCATTTTAAAAGTTATCTTTCAGTAGTCCAACATTGCGTTATGGAGTTTTTTCACGTGCAAATAGCCTTTGTTTTGGTGCGCGGTCGACATCACCTCTCATAATTGTGATAATATGATCGCGATTTTGAGAGATTACGTAAGCGCATGTATCGCTCAAGTGATATAAAAAATTATCGATCTCACGAGGATTTATCACCTACGTTACTAATTATTAAGACTAATTACCTACGAGTATCTAATTAAAATTAAATGTGATTTTAATTTAAATTTGAACTAAGGTTAATGCAAATAAATATAAATTAGAAGTTTATAGAGATAATCATAGAGAAAACATCTAGAGTTGTGAATCCACTCAATATTATTCTAAAGATGAATTGTTTATCCTATATTTGTGTAATATATTGGTTTATTAACCTGGAACACTAAAATATCCACAAGCCTCTTTCGATAGTCAAATGGAAATATCCAAAGTAGCTTAATTAACTATATTTCTATGTCAAATAAATCACCCCAAACTCATTACGAAAAGGTTACAATTATGGCTACACCCGCCCTATAGGTATATTTATCTCCTGGAGGGAAATCCCTAAGATGAGATTGTGTGCTATTGAATCTAAAGCTAAACCTAAAATTCCTTTGTTAAGTTCATCTAAGTTTACCACATCAATCATACTGGTGATCAAGCAACGATAAACATTAAGCATAAGATTCAATAAATAAACCAAAACATCATACAAAATATAAGAAAATCAATTTATAAGTTCTTAAATACGGGTTTCATCACGACCCCAGATTAGAGGTTTAGTTACTACACATGCTCATAAACTCTAAATAATTAAATAAAGATAAACAAAACATTAAGGAAGTAAAGGAAAGAAGAAACTATGTCGAGAGGTTTAGTTACTACACATGCTCATGTGAACTATGTTTCACTACCACATGAAAAATATTTTTTTTATAGCAGGAATTAACTAACACAACACATGCACACACCCCCAAACTTAAAATTTGCATTGCCCTCAATGTAAAATAAACTTAAAGCTTAAGAGAGAGGAAAAATAATATTGTGCATGGGGTGTACCATTCTTCGACGTCTTTAAGTCCCGAGTCACGACATCACAGGTAGTAGTGCGACGAGCTCCTAGTTTAATATCTGAGCAAACTTCGACCTTGCGAACTGGATGGTTTGTGTCAATATCTACATAAGTACACATGTAATATTATGAAACACACAAATAACACAGAAATATAAAAATGAAATAAAAATTAATAAATAAAATAACAGAATTAAACATAATTGCGTGGGTTGCCTCCCCGTTAGCGCTAAATTTAACGTCTTCAGCCAGACGTAACCACCAAATTGATCATGGTGGTTCCCTTGGAAGCTTAGTAGACTGAGATAGGACCGCCCAATGCTCACTCCTTTGTTGTTAACAGGATGACAGAAACTGAGCATTTTGCGACAGTGTTCTATCTGTGTATTGTCCCCTAGGGTCTATCAACGGCACAACAAACGTCTCCAACCACGGATCACGTGTTACGAGTGGTGGCGATTCGCCAACATACATATGCAACTCATCAGTTCTTTTATTTGCACAGAATGTTTGTGATGGCTTCATTTCAAACCTATCATAGCGGTGATCCATGTTGACCCTTTTCTGGGCTTTCATCACCAATGCTATCTATCATGTGGCATTCTTCATCATTTTACGAACACGGCATCGCTTTGAAGACATGAAAAGTCACTTCTTGATCTTGTACTCGCATAGTCAGCTCACTCTTCTGCACGTCGATCAACTTTCTGTCTGTTGTTAAGAAGACATCGATCCGATTCTGAAAACACTAATTAATAGGAAGGAAAAACAAACAATTAAGATCAATCTAAAGGCAGAACCGATTAAATCAGTTTTAGTATAATGATCTAATATTCAAATTTAATTTTTCAAAACCATGAATCCTGATCCAAATAGAATTGTAGTTCATCAACTAGCATAATAATATCTTCACGTTAGTTTCATCAACTTGTGAACTTTGGTCCAGAAACGTGACAGTGTTTCATCAACTTGGTAAAGGTGGGATCCCATATTAAAATGCAAATAATAGGCTTTTGGGATAGTCCACACATGCAGTCGACTATACTAAAAATTAGGACACCCAAATATATTTCAATTTCAATTTCAATTTTTATATAATATAATTTATATTTTTATTATTTATCAATAAGAAAAAATTTAGATACTCATTTAGGGCTTCCAAAATTCAGAGCAACTCAGAGACACCCGGATCCAAACTGGTTGTCACTCAAGCTTGCATGCATTTCCTTTCAATTTCGTAAATACTTTCCTCTACTCAGATACACCCGGATCAATTATTGATTGATTTTCAGATATTTTGTTTAGTATCTCAAGAGGTCCAATGTGTGGTCAATTATTCTAGACATTTAAAGAGGATATCATGCTAGTGGAGTCAGGTTGTTACGGAAAAATATCATAACTAGCTCACTCAAACAGAAATGTATCAATGAGGATGTTGGGCCTTAAGGAAATGAATTGTAAAATTGCATATTACATGAGATTGGACGTGTGAATAGGAGTGGTCAAACGAACTAAATTGAAACAAACCAAAACTTTATGGCTCAGAAACCGAACCGAACCGAATTGAGATTTGACAAAAACCTTAATCCCCCCCCCAGCAAATGTTAATATTTTTCTATAGTTTCTTTGTATACAGAATATTTCATATAGATGTAAAATTATATATACATGATTATCAATTGAACAATTTTTCACAAATGTAGATAGCGTAAATTAATATATCTTGTGTTACCTTACCATTTGATATAATCAATTATAATATCCAAAGATAATCAAATTGAACAGAATATGGATACCATATCCTTCCATTTTCATCACTTCAATCAATCCTCACTTCTTTAGCTCATACTTTAAAAGATCCGAGAAAGAGAGAGAGACATGGAAGGTTGAGTTGGGTAGGTGGTAAAAATGCTATTCATGTATTTTGCTTTTCTTTTTGGTAAGTAGAAGAAGTGTTGTAGAAGAAGTGTTGTCTATATTAAAATGATTATAAATTGAATTTGCAAGGTAGCTGCATCATGCATGTACATTTGATGTGATGTTAGGTTAGTAGGTAACTCCAAGAGAATATCACATGTGCACAGAGAAAAAAAAATGTGTACAAACAAAAACTATTAACCACCATATTAAATGGGTAACAGATGATAAAAGGTGATAATGAATGCACAAAGTTATTGTAGGTTATAATTTGGGTGCGGGAAAGATTTTGATGTAGGCAAAATTTTATTTGGATTTTGTAATTTGTTGAGCTCATCAATCAAATAAATGGATTTTTTTATCTTGATGGAATACATGTAATAAGATATGTGTCATTAAATAAAACTAACATGCATACTTATCTTAATCATTCAAAAAGTAGAACACAATAATGGAATCATGCTAAATTAAACATGAATCATAAACATGAGAAAAACCTGGAAAATATAAAAGATGATCAAAACTTGAAATCTAAGTCGAGTTGCCTCTGTCCTTAAGAACTTATTAGTCCCGTCTCGGTGCTCAACGGATGATTTTGTGGCTAACGTTCTCCCAGGATTAGTTGGATGCTTCTTATAGAAGGGGCACTCCTTTCACAAGATCTTGAACAAAGACAAATGGTGGAAACTCTCTTTTTCTTAAAAGACCATCTAAGACAATGTATGAGACTTGTAATTTTCTAGATACCAAATGAACTCAAGGTCTCTTAATTCATAGACATGGAAGGGAGCCTTTGAGGGCACTATTTGATTTGGCGTGTAACCCTCCCAATGGCTATACTCATTCCCTTATCGCTGGTACTGGTTTGGGCCAATTAGGAATATCCTCTAGGAAATTTCGAAGTCATTCCACTTCTTCCGCAGTTTTGTCCAATGCTATGAATTCTGATTCCATAATAGACTGGGCAATACATGTTTGCCTCTACGATTTTGATGACACGACTGCACCACCAAGTGTGAAACAAATCCACTCGTAAATTTGGAATCCACCGTATCAGATATCCAGTTAGCATCGCTGTATCTCTCTAGAACAGTAGGATATCTCGTATAATGCAGACCATATTTTGAAGTTTCTCTCAGATACCTCAAAACTCTTACTATGGCTTTCTAGTGGTTATGTCCTAGATTGTTCGTATATCTGCTAAGCCTATTTACAGCTTGAGTGATATCAGGTCGTGTGCAATTTGTGAGAAACATCAGACTTCCGATGATTCTCGAATACTCTAATTGCGATACGTTTGAGCCAGTATTCTTCGATAAATGAAGAGTTAGGTCTACATGAGTTCTAACCACATTTAGATCTCCTTTATTATATTTCTCAAGTATCTTCTCAACATAATGAGTTTGAGATAATATATACCCTTCTGATGTTCTAGAAATCTTAATTTTTAAGATCACATCAGCTACTCATAAATCTTTCATATCAAATTTGATGGTTAATACTTTCTTGGTAGGCTGAATCGTCTCATGATTATTACCAATTATCAACATATCGTCTACTTTAAGGGTGATAAGAAAGCCCGGGCCCGGCCCCGGCCCGTAGAGTAAAGGCCCAGCTCGGGCTCAAGCCCGAGTCAGGCCTAACATATTAAGCTCGATCCCGACCTGGGCATAAAAAATACTATTTATATTATTTTATTTATATTTATGTAATAAATTTTATATATTTATATATTTATATAATAAATTCAAAAATTAATTTTTTTTAATATTAAAAGCCGGGCCGGATAAAGCCCGGCCCGACAGACGCCTTGGCCTGGCTTTTCCCTGGACAAGGCCAAAAAAAATATTGACGGGCTCGGGACAGGCTTATCAAAGCCCGGGCCCGGCCCTCCCGTTGCCCACATAGTCTATCTACGTAGAGACACACAATGACATTTCATTTTTGAGTTAATTTGGTTATACACACTTATCACAATCATTGATTTTGAACTCACTTGACTGTTAGGGTTGGTGCTCGGAGTGCCAATCCGGATCGTATTTATGTCCGATTCATAAATACGAGCAATTATATTTTCCATAATATTACTAATTTATTGGTAGCACCATTGTCCTTTATACACTTATTCGATCTAATTACGATTAGATATCTGATTACGATTAGATCGAAACTAAATTGGTTTAATGATACGTGTATATTAGACAAATACCCTAGGATTTACAGTATAGTGCGCAGTTACAACGTAGTTTGTAATTGACATTGGGAAGCGCACTATAGTTGTATATCCTTAAATAAAGTTCCTGCTCAAGATTTACTAACACGGGTCGGTTAGTAAAATCCGATGAGACCAATATATGTCATATATCGTGACTTTGTCCGATGGTTTATCCAAGTAAACCATGAGTCTCGGGAGACTCGTATAGACATGTAGGTGTTTATTTGATAAGACATTGAATGACTCATTGAAGGTTTCCTAATAGATGGTACACCAACGTCAATAGAAACCTTCTCGAATTGAGCGAGCATAATGATCTTTCGACTTGAGATACCACTGTGGATATATGAGCTATCCTTCACACTTTGATGGCAGTCACATCAATGATCTAGTCATGATCAGACCTCCGCCTGTTCGTTGGGTGTGGACTGATGCTCATGATATCCAGTGCGTATCAAGATAGGATCCGTCAGTCTCGTGTACAGGGCATAGGCATCCAGCACGTGTTTACGATATAGTAAATCCATGGCCATGGTATAACGTCGAAAACCAGTTCCGAGTGTTATTTAGAAATTGTAAATTGAAAGTTGACTGTATTATACCGAACGAATTTGACATTCTGATTTATATCTCAGGTATAATACGGATAGCCTGCGACGGATGGATTATATGTATGTTAAGTCCTCGGCTTGTATAGTTTAGCGAGATTATCTGTAGTCGTCATAATCCATGAGTGGGTGCATTATGGACATGAAATAGGATTTCGTGACGGATAAACTTAAACTTAGAGAGTCTCACAATATGAAGTGTACTCGTTGAACACTTAGGCAACTCGATATGAATAATACGGATTATTCATAATACTTCACTGGATTAAGTGAGTTAATTCGGATCGGTTAAATGATAACACATGCATTAGAGGATTTTGTCCGATAATAATTATTAGGTATTTGTATTTGATACATAATACGATTAGATACACATTAATTACTCTTCAAATGATATTTTGACACATGCCATAAATATATGTATTTGTTATTTAATGTAAATAAAAACAAATACATATATGGTTGTTAATTAATTATTTAGTTATTTAATTGTTAAATAATTAAATACTTAAAAATTTAATCTTTATCCATTTATCATTATTTGAATGATACATGGTGAGATTTAATTGGAGCATTTGACATGTATTAATTATACTTTATATGTGTGTGAATTTGATTTGCTTATATAAAGTGTAAATGTTAATTTATTTGATAAATTTCAAAAGACAAAAATACCCCTCTACCCTAAAATTCGGTCAACACTATATAAGTGAGAGAAATTATTTTTTCTCTCTCTCTTGTCTTCCTCCATGGCCGAATCATCCCTAGAAAGAAAAACCCTAATTTTGTTTAATGAAACAAGAAGGAAAAAGTGAAGAAAAATAAGAAAAGCTTAAGGTTTTGGTGATTAAAGGTAATCTACATCTTCCTTGAATCTTAGAAAATTATTTTATTTATTCTTGTGTTCCTATAACATGTCTAGGGTTTCTTTACTTGTTCAAATTTGGGGCTTTTTGGATTTGATGGTGGATTGGAAGAATTTATGCATGTGCGGAAGTTTATTGAACTATATTAGTATAATTTGGGGTCAATTTATTGTTGGAAATTATTGTTGCCATTCTAGAGTTGTTGATCCACTCTTAGATAGTTTATAATTTTTCTAGAGTTTTTCATTTGTGGTGGGACTCATTTGATGTTCAGATTAATTGATTTAGTCATTAAATTTTTGGATTTATGCATGAAAATTAGGCAATTTCATTTTATGTGTAAGACCTGGAAATGAATCTGATTTTGTAATGAAATTGTTGCCCTATGAATGTTTTGGATGTGTTTTGGGAGTTGGCATAATTTCCGGAAAGTGTTTCCGACTTGAAATAAGTGAAAACAACCAAAAACGACGTTACCGAGTGGATTTTGAGCCAATCGGGTGACGGCTGTCCAAACAGTGAATCCGTCACAGTTTGGGCAGCCCATGAACTACCCCGAGACTATTGGATCTGACCTGGGCAGTTTTCATAAGTGTCAGGTAGTCGGTTCTGTCAAAAACACATTTTAGGCCATTTTGCGGAAAAACTATTTTCGTAAAAGTTTCTCGAAGTTTCAACTAAATTTATGTCAATCTTTGCTATTGAATAAATTGGTTTAGGTGAAATATGAATAAATTATTCATATTAGATATTGAATAATTTATTCAGTATTTTGAAAAAGTTTTAAAATACGATTTCGCCCGACCCGCGCTTCCGCTCCGCCCATCACCCAAAATCCCAACAAAAATGGTATCAGAGCGGGTCTGATGCTTCATCCAGTACATTATTCATGCTTGATATTTGATATATAATTCAATTTTAATGTTCGTACATGCTAGGAATCTATATGTGTTTCTTTACTTTTCGGTTCTTCGCTAAAGAAAATGTAACGGAAATTTAATTGTTAAATTAAGTTATATTTTCTATAGGTAGAATTGAATTGGTTAGAAAATGATCTAAATTAAAATTCTATATTTGATGTAGATTAAAACTTCCATAGGAAAATCCCCACTTAGAAATAAGGTCGTAAAGTAACGTGTCTTGGATACATGTTTCTAGGTCCGTCTTGTCAATACGGTTTATGGGTAACTTTCTATGACTGCATCTGAGATCGTGCCAAAGCAGTGAGGGTGTAGTTGATAGAAGTTTTTATACCGATTGTATATTGATACTAGATAAATTCAAGTGAAAGTGGAAATCCTGAACGTGCCAAAACTGTCGGGACTACATCGGTAGCTTGAGTTTGTCATTGGAAAGTGTAGCCTTGATACACCTCCCTGTGAACGTGCCAAAGTTGTCAATACGAGAAACAGTCAGGACCAAAACCAGGAGTCACTGGTGAGTGATGGATAATGGGTTGTCTATCTAATGAATATACGTAGGCCAGATCGTGTCAAAGCTGTGAGTCGAAATATATTCATGGGATCCTACTCTCACTCTGGAATTCGATTTAATTATTGAATTCCCATTGTATGTTGGGGATTACGGTATTACGTAAAGTAGTGGGAGACACTACTGATTTTAAAATCCATAATTTAAGCAGTGCGTAATTTTATGGAATTTACTGCTTTCGTTTTCCTTTCTTTCTATATTGATTATAGATTTACACTTCTAATCCACTGCATTTATATTCCTTGAATATATAGATTTTTTGACTTTACTTATGGTTGCGTAGTTTTAGAATAGGTTCTAAAAAGATAGTAGACTAGATATTGTTAGATTAGTTAAAACCATCGGGAACTGTTGTTCCGATTTTCTTGTAAATCAAGATGGTTTGTGACTTAGTTTCTAAGTCACGATTAGGTAATCTAAATAGATATCTTTTAATGGATATAATAATCTAGTTAGAATAGTTTCTTATGCAGTAAGAATTAACTTGAATAGTTCATGTCTCGAGATTCTTGATTGGCATTAAGAAAACCTCTTTAGTATTTGTTAATCCTTTAATGACGTTTCTTAGCTTTTAATGACTTTTAGAAGTCACGTGTTTGACACAGTTTGCTAATCAATCATTTACAATTATTGTGAATAATTGAATGCAAATTATAAAGCTTAAGAAAAGATATTTGTATAGTTGTGTTGGTATTGGATACCGGATCTCCCGTCTAGTTATTTAAAATAATGTTCAATAAATGTTTTGATATTTGATATCAGAATTTGTGACTATTGGATAATTACTTATTCTGTATAAACAGTTGTTACATATTTTAATATGACTAGTAGTGTCATTGATGAAAATGTAAACATTAAGAAAATATTCGGTAATATAAATGACTTAGAAGTGTGCATAATGAGATTTTATCACATAAACATTAGATGTTTATTCCATATGGTAAATGATGGTCTGATACGAGTTCACACCCCATATCCTTATCCATTTAATGAATATTGTATTCAGAAAGTGATTAAATCTCATTTAACTAATGATTGTCATTGGACCACAGATTTATTGAACTAATACTTTGGAAGTATGTAGTTTAATGAATTAATAATTACCTGAGATAGTTTTTTATACTCCGTAACTTAGTTGATGAATTGTCATGACTTAGTTACGTGTTTCTAATAGAGAACATATTGAATGTCTCGAATTGTTCAAGAACAGTCAATATGTTTCGAATGAAACTCGGATATAATATTTTGAATAGTTCAAAGATATTCTATCTGTAGTATTGAAAACTATATCTTTGAAATTCATTGGGTGTCTTTGAATTGTTCAAAGATGTTTGATATGATTAAACACATGAATTTATGGAAATTAGTTCTAAGTTATTTAATGAATATGATTCTAACTCAATATTAAAACTTTCGCGATTCCATTTTGATGGAATTGGTCAGTGGAAGTGATCGAATCTTATACGATTTGATTCGTTGATATTGAGTGTTACCGAATTGGTTTTTTCAATACTCTTGGGGTTATGCTCCATTAACACTAATTCATCTCTTTAATTTAGGTTCCATTTGTTTCTACAGTTACATATATGATATGTACAGGTAGAAAATTCGAATCTTGAAAAGTTTGAGATTTGAGAGTTTCTTTTATATAATAGTTATATAATTGATAGTACTTGTACCTTGGAGGTACGAGTGATAGGTTTATCATTTATTCTATTTAATGGAATATTGTATTCTATTTGATAGAATATGTTTTCTACAATCCCGAGTAATAAAATTATTTTGTTACTTGGTGGTTAACATTGGATGTTGACGATTGTAGAAAAGATTTGACTTATTGAAGTCAAATGTGAGAATGATAAACTGTAGTAGAACTACGTAATTAATAAGATGAAAAGACCCTTGGACAACTACCCTATAAGTCCTATAGGATGTCAGAATCATTTACAAAGTATCTGATACTTAATGATTCTGATGTTTTCTTATCGAAGAAAATTATCATATAACTTATAGTGGGAGCGATATTTGATATCGATTCTGGAAATTGACATTGAACCATAGATCTAAGATTGTTCATAGCTTACTACCATCAATTTTTGAACTTGATTAAGCTTTCGTTATGAATCGTTCATAAAGTGTGCAAATTATTTGCGCAGTAAAAGCATAGTGAGCTTGATAAAGGTTTGACCTTTATAGTATGACAGTGAGTAGGTTATACTCAGTAGTCTATTGTAGATTCTGAGGAAGCTTGTCTATTGTCGCACTGATTGAACGATTAAGGATCTGTTGGTGAATGTCGATATTAAACTGTATTTTGTCCAAAGAATGCCAAGTGGCGTTCTTGAGTAATTTCTTCGAATGAGAGATCCGTTGTGATTTCTTTGTTTGAAGAGTTCATTCTAGAATGGCCTAGAGTTTGTATTATGCTAAGATCACAGTTTGATATACTAGCTTATAGAGCCTATTGTAGACTCGGGTAAGCTTTCTGGAAATTTGTGTTCTCTGATTTTGATGTCAGTCAAATTGTCTGATTTTATCGAAATATAGAGAATACATATTTGTCAGTAGGGTCAGTGGGAGCGTACAAATTTCTTTCTAGTGTTATATATCATAAGTCTTCTTTTCTCCGTGATAGCAGTGGGAGTTGTCTCTGTTTAATGGTTATATAATTAAAAGTACTTGTACCTCGGAGGTACGAGTGATAGGTTTATCATTTATTCTATTTAATGGAATATTGTATTCTATTTTATAGAATATCTTTTCTACAATCCCGAGTAATAAAATTATTTTGTTACTTGGTGGTTAACATTGGATGTTGACGATTGTAGAAAAGATTTGACTTATTGAAGTCAAATGTGAGAATGATAAACTGTAGTAGAACTACATAATTAATAAGATGAAAAGACCCTTGGACAACTACCCTATAAGTCCTATAGGATGTCAGAATCATTTACAAAGTATCTGATACTTAATGATTCTGATGTTTTCTTATCGAAGAAAATTATCATATAACTTATAGTGGGAGCGATATTTGATATCGATTCTGGAAATTGGCATTGAACCATAGATCTAAGATTGTTCATAGCTTACTACCATCAAGTTTTGAACTTGATTAAACTTTCGTTATGAATCGTTCATAAAGTGTGCAAATTATTTGCGCAGTAAAAGCATAGTGAGCTTGATAAAGGTTTGACCTTTATAGTATGACATTGAGTAGGTTATACTCAGTAGTCTATTGTAGATTCTGAGGAAGCTTGTCTATTGTCGCACTGATTGAACGATTAAGGATCTGTTGGTGAATGTCGATATTAAACTGTATTTTGGCCAAAGAATGCAAAGTGGTGTTCTTGAGTAATTTCTTCGAATGAGAGATCCGTTGTGATTTCTTTGTTTGAAAAGTTCATTCTAGAATGGCCTAGAGTTTGTATTATGCTAAGATCACAGTTTGATATACTAGCTTATAAAGCCTATTGTAGACTCAGGTCAGCTTTTCGGAAATTTGTGTTCTCTGATTTTGATGTCAGTCAAATTGTCTGATTTTATCGAAATATAGGGAATACATATTTGTCAGTAAGGTCAGTGGGAGCGTACAAATTTCTTTCTAGTGTTATATATCATGAGTCTTCTTTTCTCCGTGATAGCAGTGGGGGTTGTCTCTGTTATATTTGATATAAAGTTTTATATAAGATATAAAACTGAAAGACTTGTGAGATACTCATATTAGTCACATATTAGATATGATCTAATAAATGACACAGTAAGACTATCTGTATGACAGTTAGTATAATTGTTTGACAGTTAACATGTCTTTTATGTATATAGTATTCATCTTTCGTAAATGATGATTCATTTGTCGAAAGTTAGATTGATTGGAATGTCTAGTCAATCTTATGCATCATAGGATGATGATGTGATGAATGATGTATTATGTGCGATTAAAGATATCAATTTAATCATAATTGTTACGAGTTATTTTGATATTCTGTAGACCATAAGATGGATCTAGAAACATGTTCTTTGTGATCTTTGAGTTATTAAGAACGAGTTTCTCATACATGGAGAATTTAGTCAGCAACCATAAGGTCAGATTAGTTTTGATTCTAATTATGACATTAGATGGTCTATGTCATATAAAGTCAGAAAAGATGCAGTGGGAGTGTTACCATTGATTCTACTGAACTAGTGGAATCAGTTGCAACTTATTAAGTATTGACTTATGAAGTTGCATAGTGACTCTATAGATTAGAAGTTTCATATTAGTGTGGTGTTTGCGGTTGTCTCAAAGTATTTGGATTTGACTTCTAAGTACATAGACAACTTAGTAGCTATAGCACAATACTGATATAGCGTCTGAGTCATATTGATGTGGAATTTGGATTCTGTAAAATATGAATGATGCTAGCTAAGGAAAACGGTTGAGTTTGTTGGACCGACTCAATTTGTTAAAAACAGGCTTACTTGTTGTTGCCTACCTCTTGAGTGTTGGGGAGCTCTTGAGGGTCATGAGTATGCGATACACATGAAGATGTGTATAGGATACCAGGGATTGGCACTAGAGCAAGTGGAAGAAATTGTTAGGGTTGATACTCGGAGTGCCAATCCAGGTTGTATTTATGTCCGATTCATAAATATGAGAAATTGTATTTTCCAAAATATTACTAATTTTTTGGTAGCACCCTTGTCCTTTATACAATTATTCGATGTAATTACAATTAGATATCTGATTACGATTAGATCGAAACTAAATCTGGTTTAGTGATACATGTATATTAGAAAATACCCTAGGATTTACAATATAGTGCGCAGTTACAACGTAGTTTGTAATTGACATTGGGAAGTGCACTATTAGTTGTATATCCTTAAATAAAGTTCCTAGTCAAGATTTACTAACACGAGTCGGTTAGTAAAATCCGCTGAGACCAGTACATGTCGTATATCGTGACTTGGGCTGATGGTTTATCCCAGTGAACCATTAGTCTCGAGAGACTCGTATACACATGTAGGTTTTTATTTGATAAGACATTGAACGACTCACTAAAAGTTTCCTAATAGATGGTACACCAACGTCAAAATGAACCTTCTCGAGTTGAGCGAGCATAGTGGTCCTTCGACTTGAGATACCACTGTGGATATCTGAATTATCCTCCACACTTTGATGGCAGTCACGTCAATGATCTAGTCATTATCATACCTCTGTCTGTTTATTGGGTGTGGATTGATGCTCATGATATTCACTAAGAATCAAGATAGGAATCATCAGTCCTGTGTACAGGACATGGGCATCCAGCACGTGTTTACAATCTAGTAAATTGACCGGCGTAAACACACACGTATAACGCAAGCGCACGTATCGTTCAAGTAGTATAAAAATATCGATCCCACGAGGACTTAATTCCTACTGTTGTTATTAATTGTTGAATCTATTTATTTACAAATATCTAATTAAAGGGAGAATAGAATTGATTGCTTGATTGATTCGGTTGATTAAAGATTTGCTAAATAAATAAATAAAAAGATAAAAGAAAATACTAAGGAAAATAAAAGACACAAAGATCTAAGGTTGTGATTTCTCTTAATATCATTTTAAAGATGAAGTTGTTATCTTAAAGTTGGGTAATATATTGATTTATTAACCTGGAACACTAAATTATGTGTAAGCCTCTGTCGATGGTCAAACACAAATACCTAGTATAATCCAATTGAACCATATGTCTATGTCAATCAAATTACCTAGATTCATTAAGTTCAAGTTCCAATTATGGTTACCCCCGCCCGACAGGTATATTCCTATCCTGTAAGGAAATCTATTAAAGGGTTATCTATCCTCAAGGAAGATCGTGGGCTATTAAGTCTAAGGCTGAAACCTAAAATCCCTATGTCTAGTTCATTTTAGATTTACCATATCAATCTTATTGGTGATCAGACAATAAGAAGCATTAAGCTTAAGACTTAATAAATAAACCTATAAATTACCCAAACTATAAAATAATCCCTATAAACTAGTGATATTAAAAGTCATCACAACCCCTAGATAACTAACACATAACTAGGGCTGGTAAAGACATAAAGTAAAAATAATGAAAAGTAAAATAAAATAAAATGTTAAGGTAAAAGGAATTATTTCTACTATTACTTATTTAGATATCTCCCAGTAAAATAATATATAAACTTGTGATTAATACCAACCAGCCATAAAGGCGGAACCAAAATAACCAGCCATGAAGGCGGAATATAAGTTTTATTACCAACGACCAATCTGGCAGTATCCTGATTAAGTCAAATTTAAATAGTAAATATATTATTTTTAAGGGAGATTAATCTAAATAGTAATAGTAAAAGAAATTACCTTTCACCCGAACATAAGGAAATTACCTCATCATGGTGAATAGTAAAAACTGTAAAAAGTAAATAGTAATAGTAAAAACTGTAAAAGAAAGTAAAAAGTAAAAATTAAATTACTATTATTACAAAACGTAATTAAAATTATTTACAAAACTAAAAAAAACTAAAAACTAAAGAGTTTTAGAGAGAGAAACTCTCTCTTTAGAAGGAATTGAAGAGAGAGGATGGGACTCTGAATTCTGAAATCTCGAGCTGAATTTATAGGCGTCGATAGGGTCTGGGCGTCGATAGGGTCTGGGCGTCGCGCCGCTCCTTCCGCGTCGCGACGCGCGCTACAGTGACACGTGTCACTTGCTGGTTCGTTGACTCAGATCTTATCCGATGACGTGGCATTGTTCATGACGTCATTGCTTACGTCACTCTGAGGCATGATTGTCGGCAGCGTCTGATCGTGACACGTGGCATGGGCGCATTTTAGCAAGTCCGTTAAGATTTCGACACGTGGCAAGGCGCAAGATAGCATAGATGATGATTGTCGGCACCGTTGAGATGATGACACGTGGCAGCGCACGTTAGCAAGTCGTCTGTGATGGTGACACGTGGCACGGCGCACGTTAGCAAAGTCAAACTTTTCAAATTATTGACCCGTTGACCATGGCGCATTTTAGCAAAACCGGCGCATGTTGGGCGTCGCGGCGCGCAAAGCTCCAGCGTCGCGACGCGCAGAAGATGAAAATATTCCTGTTTACCCATTTTTGTCCGGTTTTGCCTCAAATTACCTCCAGTGCTGTCCAAAATTTATTTATCTGCAAAATAACAACAAAAACACATCAAAACGTTCATAAAACTCGAGAAACAATACAAAACATTAGGTCAAATGAGTGAGAAATAGTGGTATAAATACCACTCATCACACCCCCAAACCTAACATTTTGCTAGTCCTCGAGCAAAACAGAAAATAAAATAACATGAAAATAAAATTTAACTAAGCCACTTTCGTAGGGATCACGGTTGCATTTAGCATATGCAACAAGCCTTTAAACCCCTAGGTGTCCCTAGTGGACGAGTTGTAGTCTCGTGAGGGTTTACAGCAATGATACCCACAAACATTTTACAAAAGTAAAAAGTAGTAAAACTAATGCACACAAAAGCAAAAAGACAAGCGAAAAGAGAATAAAGAAAGTAAGTGACTAATCAGGTGAAAATTCTACTCCAAGTTACTAGTTGTTTTGTTTCTTTCTAAATTACTGAATAAGTAAATTCTCCGATTATTTTTACCATTCTCCATATACACAGCTAACAAAATATTAATCAACACATTTTTGCCCACAACAGTCATAAGTGCAGTTGATAAGAGAGTAATATTTTTGTCCTAAAGTTCTATCAGATTTCGCACCTTTTGGTAGCAATGGAATAATTTTTGATTTTTTCTTTGATTTTTTCTCTATTTTTTTATTTATATACAATACCTTCCGTCTATGTAGCGAGCTTTGGGTCGGTGGCTCCCAAACCAGTTGGTTTTAGGGCACCAGGTGTTAAGACACCCCTACGAACTTAATCCCTCAGACTTCAGATATATATATTTTTGCAGCATCTTCGATCCATGTAACGAGCTTTGGGCCAGTGACTCCCAAACCAGTTGGTTTTAGGGCACTAGGTGTTAAAACACCCTTACAGACTTAATAACCCGGATCTTAGATACTTATTTTTGTAAATCAGAAATTTTTTTTTTTTTTTTTACTCCATCACTTTTTGAGATGCTTCCTCCAACTATAGCACTGAACATTACAAACTTTTCAATTTTAGCTCATGACTGTATGTTTCCATGTATGTTGATAATACCTGTCAACGGAGCATATGAAGATTCATTTTAGTCAGATTTACGGAGAATTCACAAATTAAATAATTTAAAAGGAAATAAACAAAAATTAACTTGTTTTGAAATAAATGGTTTGAGATACGTATCAGAAGTGAGAACTCCTTACTCAGCTACCTCTCACCAATTTCACCTTTTTAGTCAAAATAAAAAACAAAAAATGCAAAATATTTTTGTAATTTTTGAAAATTTTTCAATTTTTTTGTATTTTTCGAAAAATTTTGGACTAAAAATAAAAACAACATACAAACTAAAAACAAGGTACTAATCAACTAAATCCCTCCCCCAAACCTAAATGAGACATTGTCCCCAATGTCTTAAACAGTAAAAGGAGAGTTAGAAGGTTGTACCTGGTTAGCTGAAATCTACAAGAAATTAGAGGTTAAGATCCAGATTAACACGACGCCTCTTACCACGATCGTCCTCGGACCAATTTATCTTCGAAATGATAGGGTCAACTTGTGGTTCATAGGCTATGAGTTGGTCTATTAGATCCGGAGCAAGTCTGGCAGTGAAGAGAGTTCTTTCATAGTTTTGACACGAACCCATTTCTCCGAGCATCATCAAGAAACACACAAAGAAAATCATAAAATCCATCAACATTGAGTAGTCCAATTGGTTTCTGGTGTATGTTCAGGTTCGCCCATGATAGATAGACAATAAAAATTTCCTCCAATGTACCCAAACCACCTGGCAAAGCAATAAAAGCATCAGCACGGTTAATCATTTCTACCAGTCGTTCAGACATACCTGACACGATCAGTTCCTCTCCGTTTGATGATCCAATAAGATTTGCCTCTGCCAAGGGTTTTGGGACTATTCCCAAAACGTGACTGCCTCCTTCCTGTACGGCTTTTGAAACGATCCCCATAAGTCCGAGATTTCCTCCGCCATATATTAAGTGCATATTCCTTGCAGCTAAAACTCGACCCAATTCCCGTGCTGCTTCTATGTATTGTGGTTTAGTACCAACAGTACTACCGCAAAACACACAAATGTTTTCAACTCGTCTTCTTGAAGTGGCTTCCATTTTTTTATGTATTTCTTTTTCAAATCAGGATGCCTTCAAAAGTGCAATGACGGGCTGAATTTATAGTACCTGAAAAAGGGTGAGTAATAATAGCAGAAGTATCTTTCAGAGGACGTTTGTTAGCAAAATAGTAAAATAGATCGTGATAGTCAAAAAGATCTGGATCCTGTCGGAAGAAATAAAAGAAAACAACAAAACAAATCACAATTATTAGGAAAAGACAAAGAGATAAAATATGTACAAAAATCTACAGCTTGATTAACGTCTATGAGTCAGGGACAAGCTTCCCATCCAATTTTCTTATAAATTGGCAAACATGGTCTTTTTTTAGTCAGATTCCCAAGACTTAACTGTTGTCTTTCTTTTTGAAATTATGTATGTAATCTGCGAAATTCTATGTGAACATATCCACTGGGATGCGTCTCAAGAGTCGAAGATATATAATCTAAAGACTCCTTACTCAAGCCATCCCTAATGAATTTAATTTTGTCTTCGCGATTAACAGACACCATTCCTAAAGAACGACAACGAGTGTTGCAATTCCAACATGCACATTTGTAACAAACACCCATTTGTTTAGCTCTTCGTTTCTTTGCATAGGTGCTTCTTCCAAAACCAGGCAAGTGTGAAATAAAAGAGTCAGAAGACTCACCTGCCAATCGGACTCGTGCTTCAATTACCCAACGAATGTCATTGGGAACACTATAGATTGTCAGTAACCTCATCCGTTCCAAGCGAGCTTTGTAGATTTTCATCAGAGATTTTTGAGGGAGAGAAGGAAATTGCTTGTGAAGATTTGAGAGAGCTTCGTCCATCTTGAAATGACTTAATCTGCAAAAACTAAACACACAAAATTAAATCACACCAAATCACAATATATACAAAAATTGCATGGGTTGCCTCCCTGCGAGCGCTAAGTTTAAAGTCGTCAGCTAGACGTGACTGCTTGAACGTTTATGCTGGATCTGAAAGTGTGACACTTTCTTTTTTTCGCTCAAATGATTCTCTCCAGTAGTGCTTGACACGCTTGTTTTTTACTTTGAAAGTTTTGTTGGAATCATGATCATTTATCTCAATGGTTTTGTCTGGTAAAACCTTAGTGATTAGGAATGGACCTGACCACCTTGATTTTGACTTCCATGGGAAGAATTTCACTCCTGATTTATTGAACAATACCTTCTGCCCTGGTTCCAGTTGTATGCGTACTAACTTCTCATCATGTCTTTTCCTGGCCTTTTCTTTGTACAATATGGCATTTTTAAAAGGCTGAATGTGAAATTCCTCCAATTCATTGAGTTGGTGAAACTGTTTCTCTTCTGTTGCTTGTAGGACAAGACTTGGCTTTTCGATTGCACAAAACCCTTTATCATCAGTCTCCACAGGCGATTGACATGCCTTAGGTTTGTTGGTAGAACTTTGTTTTGCGTCAGAGTTCTGGATGGTATGGTGTATCACATCAAGTCTGAAACATTCTTCCTTCTTTTCATCATCTGGGAAATTTATGGCTTTGAAAACATTGAATGTTACTTCTTGGTCATGTACCCTCATGGTTAGTTCTCCTTTATGTACATCAATAATGGTCGACCAGTAGCCAAGAATGGTCTCCCAAGGATGATTGGCACATCTGCGTCTTCCTCCATGTCAAGGACAATAAAATCTGCTGAAAAATGAATTTATCAACTTTTACCAGCACATTTTCAACTACACCTCTTGGAAATATGAGCGTTCGATCAGCAAGTTGCAGTGAGACTGAGGTAGGCATTGTTTCTCCTCCGATTTGCAGTTTCCTGTAAATAAAAAAGGCATTAAGTTAACACTTGCACCTAAATCACATAAAGCCTTACCGAAATTATGTTCTCCTATGATGCATGGAATGGTGAAACTGCCAGGATCTTTCAACTTCGGGGGAAGTTTCCTCTGAATGATGGCGCTGCATTCTTCTGTTAAAGCTACTGTCTCGTAATCTCCCAATCTCCATTTTCGTGAAAGAATATCTTTCATGAATTTGACATAGCTAGGCATTTGTTCCAAGGCTTCTGCAAATGGTATGTTATGTGCAGCTTTTTGAAAATCTCCAAGAAACGAGCAAACTGTTTGTCCAGTTTTTTTTTCTGAAGACGTTGAGGAAAAGGTGGTGGTGGAGCGATCTGTCTGTTCTTTTTTCTTTTTCCTTTGCTTCTTTTTCTTCCATCTGTGGAACTGCATCTTTTGGAACTTCCTCAGCAGTTGTTTTGACTCCAACATCTTTGTTGATTCAGTACCACTCTTTAACATAATGGCATGACATTGCTCCTTCCCCATGTTCCTTGGATTTGGCTCAGTGTTGCTAGGAAGAGTTCATGGTGGTCTGTAACTCTGAGCATTGGCCAGTTGTCCGATTTGATTCTCCAGTGCTTTGATGGAAGCTGATTGGCTCTGAAAGATAGCATCGTATTTTTTTAACTGAGCCAGCACTTCTGCTATTCCTGGTTCATTTGCCTGCGCCTGGCCTTTGTTCTGTTGCTGGAATCCATGTGGTGGATAGTTCTGCTGTTGCCCTGAATTGTTGCTCCATGAAAAATTAGGATGGTTTCTCTCCCTCTGGGTTGTAGGTGTTGGAATATGGATTGTTCCCCTGTCTATTGAAATTGTTGACATAATTTACCATCTCTGTATGTTGTTGTGGTTCTGGTACTCCTCCATATGGTGAACTTGTGGATCCAGTGGTAAGAGTCTCCATGAATTTGCATATTTGATCTAGCTTGGTGTTGACTGCTGTATTGGCTCCAACTTCATAAATTCCTGCAATTCTTTGAATCAGACTTCTTTCTGTTGGCCACAAGGAATTGTTGTTGGCCATTTCTTCAATTAGTTCCCAGGCTTGATCTTCTCCTTTTGCCATCAAGGCACCTCCAGCAGCAATATCGATTGTGGTTCTCATTATTCCAGAAAGTCCATTGTAGAATGTTTGGACTTGAAGCCATTTTGGAATCTCATGATGTGGACATTTCCGGAGTAAATCTTTATACCTTTCCCAAGCTTCGTACAGGGATTCTGAATCTTACTGCACAAAGGATGTGATGTCATTTCTCAGCTTTCCGGTTCTGGCTGGTGGAAAGTATTTTGCAAGAAATTTGGTGGCAAGAGTGTTCCATGTTGTGATAGACCCTGCTGGTAATGAATGTAGCCACGCTTTAGCTCTGTCCTTCAAGGAGTATGGGAAAACACGCAGTCTCATTGCTTCTTCAGCTTCTCGGTTGTAATTGAAAGTGCCACAAACTTCCAGGAAGTTGCTGATGTGGGCATTAGGATCTTCAGTTGCATTTCCTCCAAACTGAACTGACTGCTGAATCATCTGAATGCAAGTTTTGATGTCTCCTGCATTTGCTGGTAATGGAGGAAGTACAATACATGAAATGAGTCTGTCGACCACCGGAATGGTTCTGTCTCGAATGGGAATTGGTGGTGCAACCTCCAAAGGTTCAGGTTCCATGTTGACTAAAGCTTCTTGGCTTCTCGCCTTTCCCTTCTCAACTGTCTGATGGTTCTTTCAATTTCTGGGTCAAGCGGTCGGAGTTCAAAGCTTCTGGTTCGTCTCATGAAGTTTCTGAGAACCTGAAACACAAGAAAACAAAACAATAAGTAAAAAGAAATTAGATACAAGTAAAGTATCTAACCCCTAAACTAATAATAAAAGATAAATAAGTCCCCGGCAACGGCGCCAAAAACTTGACCGGCGTAAACCACACGTATAACGCAAGCGCACGTATCGTTCAAGTAGTATAAAAATATCGATCCCACGAGGACTTAATTCCTACTGTTTGTTATTAATTGTTGAATCTATTTATTTACAAATATCTAATTAAAGGGAGAATAGAATTGATTGCTTGATTGATTCGGTTGATAAAGATTTGCTAAATAAATAAATAAAAAATAAAGAAAATACTAAGGAAAATAAAAGACACAAAGATCTAAGGTTGTGATTTCTCTTAATATCATTTTAAAGATGAAGTTGTTATCTTAAAGTTGGGTAATATATTGATTTATTAACCTGGAACACTAAATTATGTGTAAGCCTCTGTCGATGGTCAAACACAAATACCTAGTATAATCCAATTGAACCATATGTCTATGTCAATCAAATTACCTAGATTCATTAAGTTCAAGTTCCAATTATGGTTACCACCCCCGCCCGACAGGTATATTTCTATCCTGTAAGAAATCTATTAAAGGGTTATCTATCCTCAAGGAAGATCGTGGGCTATTAAGTCTAAGGCTGAACCTAAAATCCCTATGTCTAGTTCATTTTAGATTTACCATATCAATCTTATTGGTGATCAGACAATAAGAAGCATTAAGCTTAGACTTAATAAATAAACCTATAAATTACCCAAACTATAAAATAATCCCTTATAAACTAGTGATATTAAAAGTCATCACACCCCTAGATAACTAACACATAACTAGGGCTGGTAAAGACATAAAGTAAAAATAATGAAAAGTAAATAAAATAAAATGTTAAGGTAAAGGAATTATTTCTACTATTACTTATTTAGATATCTCCCAGTAAAATAATATATAAACTTGTGATTAATACAACCAGCCATAAAGGCGGAACCAAAATACCAGCAGCCATGAAGGCGGAATATAGTTTTATTACCAACCGACCAATCTGGCGGTATCCTGATTAGTCAATTTAAATAGTAAATATATTATTTTTAAGGGAGATTAATCTAATAGTAATAGTAAAGAAATTACATTTCACCCGAACATAAGGAATTACCTTCATCATGGTGAATAGTAAAAATGTAAAAAGTAAATAGTAAATAGTAAAAAACTTAAAGAAAGTAAAAGTAAAAATTAAATTACTATTATTACAAACGTAATTAAAATTATTTACAAAACTAAAAAAACTAAAAACTAAAGATTTTAGAGAGAGAAACTCTCTCTTTAGAAGGAATTGAAGAGAGAGGATGGGACTCTGAATTCTGAAATCTCGAGCTGAATTTATAGGCGTCGATAGGGTCTGGGCGTCGATAGGGTCTGGGCGTCGCGTCGCTCCTTCCGCGTCGCGACGCGCGCTACAGTGACACGTGTCACTTGCTGGTTCGTTGACTCAGATCTTATCCGATGACGTGGCATTGTTCATGACGTCATTGCTTACGTCACTCTGAGGCATGATTGTCGGCAGCGTCTGATCGTGACACGTGGCATGGGCGCATTTTAGCAGTCCGTTAAGATTTCGACACGTGGCAAGGCGCAAGATAGCATAGATGATGATTGTCGGCACCGTTGAGATGATGACACGTGGCAGCGCACGTTAGCAAGTCGTCTGTGATGGTGACACGTGGCACGGCGCACGTTAGCAAAGTCAAACTTTTCAAATTGTTGACCCGTTGACCATGGCGCATTTTAGCAAAACCGGTGCATGTTGGGCGTCGCGGCGCGCAAAGCTCCAGCGTCGCGACGCGCAGAAGATGAAAATATTCCTGTTTACGCATTTTTGTCCGGTTTTGCCAAATTGCCTGCCCCAGTGCTGTCCAAAATTTATTTATCTGCAAAATAACAACAAAACACATCAAACGTTCATAAAACTCGAGAAACAATACAAAACATTAGGTCAAATGAGTGAGAAATAGTGGTATAAATACCACTCATCATAAATCCATGGTCGTGGTATAACGTCGGAAACCAGTTCCAAGTGTTATTTACAGATCGTAAATTGAAAGTCGAATGTATTATACCGAATGGATTTGACGTTCTGATATATCTCAGGTATAATACGGATAGCCTATGACAGAGGGATTATATGTATGATATGACCTCGGCTTGTATAGTTTAGCGAGATTATCTGTGGTCGTCATAATCCATGAGTAGGTTGATTATGGACACGAAATTGGATTTCATGACGGATAAACCTAAACTTAAAGAGTCCCACAATATGAAGTGTACTCGTTGAGCACTTGGGCAACTCGATATGAATAATACGAATTATTCATAATACTTCACCGGATTAAGTGAGTTAATTCGAATCGTTTAATCAGTTAAACGATAACACATGCATTAGTGGATTTTATCCGATAAAAATTATTGTGTATTTGTATTTGATAATAATACAATTAGATACACATTAATTACTCGTCAAATGAGATTTTGACACATGCCATAAATATATGTATTTGTTATTTAATGTAAATAAAAAAAATACATATATGGTTGTTTAATTAATTATTTAGTTATTTAATTGTTAAATAATTAAATAATTAAAAATTTAATCTTTATCCATTTATCATTATTTGAATGATACATGGTGAGATTTAATTGGAGCATTTGGTATGTATTAATTATATTTTATATGTGTGTGAATTTGATTTGCTTATATAAAGTGTAAATGTTAATTTATTTGATAAATTTCAAAAGACAAAAATGCCCATTCCCTAAATTCGGACAACACTATATAAGTGAGAGAAATTGTTTTTCTCTCTCTCTTGTCTTCCTCCATTGCCGACTCATCCCTAGAAAGAAAAACCCTAATTTTGTTTAATGAAACAAGAAGGAAAAAGTGAAGAAAAACAAGAAAAGCTTAAGGTTTTTGGTGATTAAAGGTAATCTACATCTTCCTTGAAGCTTAGAAAATTGTTTTATTTATTCTTGTGTTCCTATAGAACATGTCTAGTGTTTCTTTACTTGTTCAAATTTGCGGCTTTTTGGATTTGATGGTGGATTGAAAGAATTTATGCATGTGTGGAAGTTTATTGAACTAGATTAGTATAATTTGGGGTCAATTTGTTGTTGGAAAACATTGTTATCATTCTAGAGTTTTTTATCCACTCTTAGATAGCCTAGAATTGTTCTAGAGTTGTTCATTTGTGGTGTGACTCATTTGGTGTTGTGATTAATTGATTTAGTCTTGAAATTATTGGATTTAACCATGAAAATTAGGCAATTTCGTTTCTGTGTAAGACCCTGAAATGAATCTGATTTTGTAATGAAATTTTTACCCTATGAATTTTTTGGATGTGTTTTGGATGTTGGCATAATTACCGAAAAGTGTTTCCGACTTGAAATAAGTGAAAACGGCCAAAAAATGCGTTACCGGGTGGATTTTGAGCCAACCGGGTGACGGTTGTCCTAACAATGAATCCGTCTTTGGGCAACCCATGAAATGCCCCGAGACTATTGGATCTGACCTGGGCAGTTTCCATAAGTTTCGGGTAGTTGGTTCGGTCAAAAACACGTTTTAGGCCATTTTACGGAAAAACTGTTTTCATAAAAGTTTTGCGAAGTTTCAACTAAATTTATGTCAATATTTGATATTGAATAAATTGGTTTAGGTGAAATATGAATAAATTATTCATATTAGATATTGAATAATTTATTCAGTATTTTGAAAAAGTTTTAAAATACGATTTCGCCCTACTCGCGCTCCCGCTGCGCCCATCATCCAAAACCCCAACATTGACAACATCTCTTTGTCAAAATTTTCATGTCAATATTTAGGTGCTCGTTTTAATCCGTATAAGGATTTTACAAGTTTGCACACCTTTTGTGCTTGTCCAGGAACATTGAAACCTTCTGGTTGTTCCATGTAAATCTCTTCATCTAGTTCACCATTTAAGAATATTGTCTTTACATCCATTTGATGTATTTCAAAACCAAATATAGCTGCTATGGACTTGAGCATTCTTATTGACGTGATACAAGTCACTAGTGAATAGGTATTAAAGTAATCAATGTCTTCTTTTTGTCTATAACCTTTTATGACAAGTTTTGCCTTGTACTTATCTGTTGATCCATCTGATTTCATCTTACCGTTTGAATATCCATTTATAGCCCAGTGGCTTACAACTTGGAGGAAGATCAAACAACTCCCAAGTATGGTTTTGTAGGATTGAATCAATCTCACTGTTAATAGCCTCTTTGCACAAAGGTGCCTCCGACGAAGACATTTCTTCTTTATAGCTTTGAGGCTCATTTTCTAACAAGTATGTCAGAAAATCGGGTCCAAATGACTTAGAAGTTCTAGCTCTTTTGCTACGTCTAGGTTCAATTGCCTCAACATTTTCATGTTGATAGTCAGCCTTATCACTGTCTTTGACCAAATCAGTAGTTCTTTTGAGAGACTATTTTCTTTATCTTTCCTTACAAGGAAATGTCTCTTCAAAAAATTTAGCATTCCTTGACTCAATTATCATATTCGGGTTGATGTTAGGAATTTCAGACTTATGTACTAAAAATCGATACACACTACTGTTGCGAGCATATCCAATGAATATACAATCAACAGTTTTGGGTCTTATTCTAACCTTCTTAAGTTTATGAACCATTAATTTGGTAAGACACCCTCACACTTTCAGATATTTGTAGGAAGGTACGTTACTTTTCCACAATTCATATGGTATCTTATCCAATCTTCTGTAATGTAACTTGTTCGGAACTTAGTTGGCAGAAAGTAAAGCTTCCCCCCACAAATTCTGTGGTAAACCAGAGCTTGTCGCTCAGCGATCCCGTTTTGATGAGGCGAATAAGGAGTAGTAGTTTCGTGAATAATTCCATGATAGGAACAATATTCACCAATTGGTGACACATATTCACCACTGTTTATTAATAAAAAAAATTAAATAAATTTTATTTTATTATATAAATATTAATATATATATATATAGATATATAATTTATTATATAAATATAAATATAAATAACATTTTTTAGGCCCGGGTCGGGTCGGGCCGGGCCTGGGCTTAATATGTTAGGCCCGGCTCAGGCCCGAGCCCGAGCCCGAGCCCGAGCCGGGCCTCTCCTTCATGTGCCCCAGCCCGGGATTTTTTAGCCCCTGGCGGGCCGAGCCGGACCGGGCCCGGGCTTTTTTGCCATCCTTATACAAGTCTCTTTCGATGGTCATGTAGAAATATTTCAATTAAGACAATTAACTATATGTTTATGTTAAATAACTTAAACCAAATTCCTTAAGGTTATGTTCTAATATTGTCTATGCATACCTTACAGGTATATGTCTATTTTATAAGGAAATCTATTCAAACGAAGTATATCTTGCGCTATTATTCTCACGGCTAACCCAAATTTCCTCTGTTGAGTTTCTAAGAATTTACCAATATTATTCTATTATTGGACAGACAAATAAAGGGCATGTCTATGATACCCAAGGGTATCACATACCCTTGGGTATCAAAGTTGCATGTTTAATGCAACTTTGAGCATTAAACATGTAAATTATATCAATAAACATGAAATTTTTTAAAACATAAAATTAGTTGCATGTTCAATGCACATGCAACTTTAAACCCAAGGGTATTTGATATCTTTGGGTATCACAGCATTACCCACAAATAAAATATATCTCAAAGCACAAAGAATAATAAATAATAAATAACAAGTCGAAAAGAATAAAAAATATGCAACTTTATTAAATAATAGGGGTGGGCATTATCGGATTCGGATCGGATCGGATCGAATCCGAATCCGATCCGATCCGATTAGTATTAGTTTGTTTGATCCGATAAGGTTTGATAACCTTATCCAACTCGATCCGATCCGATCCGATAACTATCGGATCGGATCGGATTTGTTTGATCTGATTCGAATACTTAACGAATCGGATAAATCCGATTTGATAACAGATTCGAATCCGATAGAGAATCCGATTTGATAATGAATCCGATAATGGATTCGATTTGATAACGCATCCGATTCGATAACGGATCCGATTTGATAAAATTGATTTGAATTTTAAGTTATCCGATCCGATTCGATAAAATTGTTACGAATTTACAAATTTTCAGATAAATTTTTCGAATCGGATCCGTTATCAAATCGGATTTGTTATCAAATCGAATCTACTATCGGATTTATTATCAAATCGGATTCTCTATCGGATTTCGAATCCGTTATCAAATCGGATTCCTTATCGGATTCGGATTTGTTATCAAATCGGATAAATCCGATTCGATCCGATAGTTATCAAATTTATCCGATCCGATCCGAAATTCGACAAACGAACCAAACATGATTCGATTGGGTTCGATAGCCAAATCCGATCCGATTCGATCCGATATTATCGGATCGAATCGGATCGGATCTGACCCGATCCGATCCGGTGCCCACCCCTATTAAATAACATGCTTAAGACCCAGTACAACCTTAGAGTAATGATTTAGTTACTCATGATAATCAATAAAAATGAACTAATCATAATTACAGAGCAAGAACTAATAAAAGATAAACTAGAAAGAAAAATGAAGAGATAACTCTCGTTTGCATTGTTCGTCTTTAATCTCCAACACCAGTTAAGCATTCATCCTTACCTTGGTCTATGCATTATTCTTTGCTCTAAACTCCAAAATTATGTTATAAGGCTTCATTTTAAGTTTTGGGACGAACTTATACATATATAGAAAGTATGGGGTCTTTCCTGATCAAAAACCGAGTTCTGGACGAATCAGGGTGTATTCCAACGCCCATCTGTTCAATGTTCACTATCATGCAATTTGAAACTTGTGGGCTCCGAGTTTTGGCTTAATTAAGGAAGTCCCTACAAGATTGCAATGCAACCAAGAATCAATAAATAAAAGCCAGCAGCACATTTTTAATTTCATCAACTTGTTATGCAATTTGAGAGTTAAAGGATATAATAGAATTGTTCTTCATCCTGTGCAATCACAATTTGTTAAGATATTATCTTAGCATCTTCAAACTTGGCAGTCCAATGTTTCGGTCAACATCTCTTAGCAATTGGTATGTGTTACAACTTTTAAGTGATTTGTGGACTCTTAACCATTAGTTAACTAAAATTCTCTCATAAATTGAGCTTTCTTTGAAATAATAATAATAGTTCAATCTTAACCGATTTTTTTAAGATTGGACTGGACTTACCGGTTGAATTGAGAATCGATCGAGTCTAGTCTGATTGAACCTTCAAAACCAGGTTATAAAAAACCAATGAAAATTAGTAAAAAAAAAAAATTGGTGAATCGGTCTGACCAATTTTCTTACCATACAAAAATTTACCAAAAAATAAATATGTTTTATAAATTTTATTTAATTAAAGTTATTGATTATGTTTATTGGTTCTATCGGTTCAACTGGCGAACACTTAATCCATTGAACATTTTAGATCACTGGTTCAATCATCGGTCCGGATTTTAAAATAATGATCTTAGCTACACACCATCACTGAAAAATGTGGCGTAAAATAAAATTTGAATCAGTAGATCCTAATTCATTTCGTTTTATTAGTTTGGTTAAATGTGAATTTAGCTTATATGTTGGATTGGATAATTGATATTGTTGACGGCTGATTTTGGTTTCAGGGCAATATAGGAATATTACTCCCGAGACAATCCTCACTCAATAGTGAATTTGTTTGTTTAAGAGGAAACCAAAAGCAAATTTAGTAAAAGACAGATAAATACACTAATCGATAAAGAGATTTAACGTGGTTCGGCGGATCAGCTCCAACCTACGTCCACGGGCACAAAACGAATGATACTTTTATTATTGAGATATGCTTCTCTGATATCTCTTGAGTTTACAAGTTTGATCTTGATGATTCTGATACCTTTTGCTCATACTCTACCCTTCTATTTATAGCAATGAAGAAATCAGATTCCTTCTAGTAGAAGGATTCCTAGTTGATATAATTTCCTTCTCCTGCAAGGATTCCTAACTAAATCTTACTTTTACTTCTTTCTTTCTGCTTAGGACACTGATTTTATCAGCATTCCCTATGGAAGTATGACAACTTATCTCTTTTCCCCGTAGAAATAGGATATCTCATCTTCCGGTGCACGTTTTGCAATGTGCCCGGTCTTCATGAGGTCGGTCGTGAAGGTCATTTAAGCTGAGAATGCTTCTACCGATCTGATAATGCTCGGTCATCCGAACCAAAGTGGTTGGTCACCTATCATCATGTGTTCGGGTCGGCATTAATGATTTCGACCGAGAAGGGATTTTACCTTTTTACCCATGCCGTACTCCTTAAATAACATCGTTCCTAAAAACACCATCAACATTTGTCCCCTAGTTCTCGGTTTCAACGAGCATACAAGTTGGTACCGGGAACTATATAAAGATGGTGTGCTGATTACAGATTTGTTTTTATCTTCATACCTTTGGCCTAACTAGGGTGTTTGATCTGATTCCCTTTTTCTTGTCAAAACCAAGCCTTTCCACCGTTTCTTCCAAAAGACTTTTCCTCGAGACGCGCATATGTCGCGTCCGTTTAAATGCCCATCAAATCACTATTAGGGTTTTATCTTGAGTCTGACACTTGTCAAGCATCCACCGGTTATCCCGCCAAAGGTAGAAAAAATTGACCGTGTAGAAGCGTTTCAACAGTACTTTGATCCCAACCGTTTGCTTGACTTTGTTAGAGCTCCTTTATAGCCGACACTTGGCATTTATCCGGGGTCCTTTTTTCGATCTAACGGCCAGGGGCGCCCCGTTCATGACCATAAGAAGACGGAGCGTCTATTGTGCGACTGTTTGCCAATTTTCTTCCCATCTGCGAAAAAATTTCTCTCGTTTGTTCGACTCAGCATTTCCAAAGCTTCTCAATTTTTCACCGTTCTTTTCCAGTTTCAGAAGTCAAGTAAGTTTTCTGAGCGACCTGTGTGTTCTTTTTTTTTTTTTTGTGTTGTGTTTTGCTTCCTTCCCCCTTCTATTTCTGTTTGCTTTGCTAGGGAGAGACTTTATGGGATTGAATGCTTTGCTTATGGCGCCTTTTAGAACTTCTCAGGTCTAGCTTTTCTGGATGTTCTCCCTTTTTTTTAGGCAGTTGCGTAGCCCTGGTTACTTCAAGAAACTGGCCATAGACTGATTTTTCCCTTCTTGTTTCTCAGGTGTCTAGGATGTCTGACGATCGGCTTTCTTCTGCCACACCTGCTAACCCTTCGATTCCCCCTGCCGAAGAGCTCTCCTCGAGCTCGGGAAGTCCTGGTATAGAGGATCTTGACACCACCCCCACCCCTTCCGAACTCGAACAAGATACTTACCACTAGAGAGTCCCCCGGATGGATCCAGAGCCCGGTGATCTAGACTGCTCGGCTCTGGACATGGATCGTCCTTCCAAAATTACTGAGAATGACTTAGCTCTGCTCCGGCAACGGTATGACATCCCGATTGACATTGCTCTTGAGGTCCATCATCTGTCTGATAGTGCTAGCCAACCTGATGAGGGTTCGGTGGCTCTTCTTCCATTTTTCTTTGAGTGTGGTTTTCGGCTGCCCATTCAACGTTATTTCGCCTGGATGCTGGCTGAGATGGAGATTGCCCCTTGCTAGCTGAGTTTGAATAGTTGGAGGATCCTGGCCGGTTTTCACGTGGTCTAGAACCGGACGGGGCTTGGCGAACCTTCTCTTGAGGAAGTGAAGAGATTATACCGGCTGAAGGCCAACCCCAAAACACACCACGGCTGGTATTACCTTTCTGCATATGCTGACTCTTCTAACCTTGTCCGCAAGCTCCCGAATTCCAATAAAAACTTCAAGGATCTTTGGTTCTGGGCCACTGGAGATTAGGGACGGGTTCTACGATCATATGTAGAGGATGTTTCAGTTTCGGACATTTTTAGAGCGAGAGGTTAGGAGCCTAATCCTTACCGTCCCTGTCTTTAGCTTTTATGCTTTAGATTCTAACTTTATTGATTCCTCACAGCTTGCTGGAGAGATGCTCTCAAGGTTTCTCGTGGAGTCCGGAGGCGGGTAGAATGGGCTCAGCGATATGCCGATCACTGGAGGGTTTTGGTAAATGATGTGGCATTTGCTGAGTCGGGTCTTATTCGGGTCATTCCTCCGAAGATCCCGGGCCGGATATGAGGTTTCTCACTGATTTTTCTAGCTGTTTCCCATGTTGTTGTTTTTTTTGAACATGTATGCAGGTCCTGTACTGACCACTTTTCTTATTTCTGCCTTTGCAGGTATGTCGAGGAGGCCAAAATACCTCGATCGGTTGACCGGCGCCTCAAAGAAAACTAGCCCAGGTGGAGCCGGTACTTCTTGGAAACGGCCTGAAACTTCTGAGGCTGAAAAGGTGGCCGAAGAGGTGGAGCGACCGAGCTCTCAAGGTCTGTCTTCGCCTTCCGGGGTGCCATCAATGGGTGTTGCCCGACTTGGTAGTCCTCCAAGGTCTTCTAGAAGAAGGAAGCGTCCGTTTGGTGCTGTGGACCCAATACTAAGTTGGGAGTTGGAGGAGGAGCGGGCTCATAGCAAGGAGACTCCTGCTCGGAAGGAGAGGAGGGCGTCGTGGGGTATTTCTAAGAAGCAGAATGGTTCTGTGATCATTGGCGTTGACGACCTCGGGAAGGATATTAAGGAAGTTATTTCCCACCTGGTGCCGGCTTTTAATGAACTGACCGACGCCGTACCTCCGGAAAAGATTCCGGGATACGAGGACCTTTCCCCCGAGGAGGTGGTTGCGGAGCTATGTTCTCAGATGGCTAAGGTTGTGTTACTCTCCCTTATTCCTGCTGTGTCTTTCTGACCTAGTTTATTTTCTGATTCTTTGGTTTCTTCTTGGCAGGAAAACTACCTTACGGCCAAGAATAAGGACCTCTTTTTGAGCCTTTTGTCCGAGGGCGGCCAGGCCCAGAGGCTTCAGAATCGACTTTCCGAAGTGGAGACCAAGCTGGCTAATGCGGAGGAGACGATAAGGAATCAGGAGCTGGCTGCAGTTGATGCCTTTAGGAAAAACAATGCTCTTAAATCCTCTGCTAGTCTGGAGCGACAAAATGCTGAAGCCGCTAGAAAGGATTTGGCAAATGCCAAGTCCGAGATCAGGGTTTTAAAGGTGGAGGTATGTAGTGTTGAATCAAAGCTGCGGGCCAAAGATGAGGAGTTGGAACGGGCCCATGCCGAGCTTGGGAGACGGGAACTTGAGTTGGAGGCCGAGAAGGACTCAATCCGTCTTGAAGGAGTTGGTGACTGTGCGGAAATTATTCTGATAGTACTGTCTGACCTGGATATGGGTCTCATCCATGCAGTCATCCGCTTCTGTAAGGGGGAGATATCCGATGAGGAGTTTAAGAGGTGGCTACCCCCTTCTCCCGAAGAAGTGATAGATCCCGAACCTGTCTCGATCGCCCCGGTTCTGCCAATTCCTCAAGAAAACCGACCCGAGGTTCTTGCTATTGAAGTGGTCCGACCTGAGATTCCTCCAACCCATGAAACTGTACTTGTTGAGGCCTCTCTGTTTGCCGATGTGGAAGCTGATGTCCCTTGTCCTGAGGCCGAGCCGAGCCATCCGCCATGTGGTCCTGCTGAAGGAGAGCTATCTGCCCCTGCGCGGGCTGACTGACAAGGGGGTAACCCGAATGGGGCCCGTGTAAACTTGACATACTTTTCTTTTCTTGTAATAAACTTTTCCCATCTGCAACTTAAGCAATTAAATATATGTTTCATGTGTTTCTTCTGTCTTTCATAATCTATTATGAATGTTTCCATTCACATGCCTATTCGAGGCCTGCTTGTGAGCCGACCCCGAGCTGGATAAAGCTTTTGGCTGTGGGGGGATGTTCCATCCCTCGTCCGAGCTGATAGACTTGGTGGGACTTAACCCGACCCCGAGCTGAGAGAAATACTTGGCCCTAGGGGGATGTTCCGTCCTCAGTCTGGGCTGATAGACTCGGTGGGACTTAACCCGACCCCGAGCTGAGAGAAATATTTGGCCAAGGGGGGATGTTCCGTCCTCAGTCTGGGCTGATAGACTCGGTGGGACTTAACCCGACCCCGAGATGAGAGAAATACTTGGCCCTGGGGGGATGTTTCGTCCTCAGTCTGGGCTGATAGACTCGGTGGGACTTAACCCGACCCTGAGCCAGTGGTACACAAAGGTCTCGGCGGAATGAAATCCAGGCCCGAGCCGAGTAATCAAGTGACCTCGGCGGAACGAATCCAGCCCCGAGCCGATTAATCAGGTGGGACTTATTCAGAAGGGAAGTGAATCAACCTTTTGAAGCCCTACTGAGTCCGGTACGGGCGTCCCCCTACCAGACCAGTGGAAAACAAAAACAAAACTCTGAAAAATAAATTTAAAGGGCGGGGGTGACTTAGCGCTTGTCCCAAAATAAAATGTTTTGCAAGTATAAACAACAATACGGATGCCTCAAAACAGCGTCCTGCCTGAGGTCTCCAAAACACAATTCTGAATCTTTCAATTCAGTGTCCCGGCGAACCAGGATTTGGATCAGAAAGCATTTAAAATGGTAAGGGCACATCCTTTGTACGTCGGGTCACTGTGAAGCATGTGTATTATGCGAGGGCTCCTCCTTACCACGCTGGAGCAGGCACACGCTACAGGAGCACAACGCCTCCCCGTGTTGCGCCTCTCTTGGATCCAAATGATGAATGGATCAAAGAGTGTCTGGTATACTAAGGGCACATTCCTCCTTAGGTCCGGCATCACTGGAGCTAGTAATCGTCACGGGGGTATCACCTCTCCTCGTGCTATGCTTTCTCACGGATCCATTACATCGGGTAGGTGGGGATGAGAGAGTTTCCGAGATACCAATGGCATATTCCTCCTTGTGTTTGGTAACACTGGAGCAAGCAAACGCCATGGGGGTATCATCCCTCCCCGTGCTATGCTTCTCTTGGATCCGAGTGATCAGGTAGGTGGGGATCAAAGAGTTTCCAAGACACCAAGGGCATATTCCTCATTGTGTTCGGTAACACTGGAGCAAGCAAATGCCACGGGGGTATCATCCCTCCCCGGGTGGGGAATTTCAGTTTTAAGTAATAGCAGGACATCTCAGCCTTTGTTTTCATCATAAAATGCCGGCCGACAATGACTTGGTAACTGCTCATGCAGTCCACCACTGTGAAATTTATCATGATTGTTTGGGTTCTGGGGTGAGCCCCGATCGTCATTGCTAACTGTATTCTTCCCAGCGGGACGACCGTTGAGCCTCCGAAACCATATAGGGGGTGTCGTCATTGGTTAGAGTCGCGTACTCTACTCTCAGGCCTTCTAAAGCTTCCTTGGAGATTATGTCTACTGCACTTCCGGGATCTACCAAGATTCTATCTACTTCTGGGCCGCCGATTGTTGCTTTGATTATTAATGCATCGTCATGGGGGAAACTCACCCCCCCCCCCCCCCCCGAGAATCCTCGTCGGTGAACATTATGGGTACCGACCGACTTCCTCGCAGTACCGAGGACCTTTCTGTTTCCAACACCTCTGCTCCCTGAGTTCGGCTATAGTTTTTCCTTGACCGATTAGAGTCTCCGGCCAGCGTTTTTCCCCCTGCGATGATGTTCACTTGTCGGCTTTGTGCCCTCTGTCTGGCCGTCATTGCTTCGTGGTCAATATAGCCATTTAAGTACCCATTCCGGGCTAGGTCTTCCATCTGTTCCCTCAAATCCTTGCACTCGTCCGTTGTATGTCCCCTTAGATTATGATGTACGCAATAAGACTTCTTGTTCCTCTTATCAGGGGGGAATCTCCTGAGGTCGGGTTCTATTAAGAGGCATTTTCCTTGTATCTCTATGATGATTTGCCCCGGTGGCTTGCTTAGGGGACTATATGCTTCTTCTCGGACCACGTGGTTTACTTGGGTTGAGATCCCCCTTTCCTGGTCCCTTCTAGGCATTGGTTTGAATTCCTTGTGTCTTGGGATGAGTTTTTTGAACTCCCTATCCGGTCGGCGGGGGGCTTCTGCTCTTGTCGTCCTTTCTTTAATGGTTGTCCCCCTCCGGGAGATTTTTTCTTCGCTTTCTAAAATGACGAATTTTCGGGCTACCTCCAGAGCGGTAGCGTAATCTGGTGTGTCTTGGATTCTTAGGTGAGTCCATAGTTTTCCGACCCTTAGGGCTCCCTTTAAACTTTCCAGGGCCTCTTGGGACTCATACCCTCCGACCTCGAGTACCATATTGTGGTACCTCTCAATGAATTTTTCAGGGGCTCGTCATCTTCCTACTTTATAAGCCTCAATTCTCCAATTGTCTTCTTGGGGACGCAGGCCCCTTTAAAGTGCCGAACGAAAGACCTTTTAAGCTGTGCGAAGCTTCCGATGCTCCCCGGGGCCAGAATTATGTACCATAGGATGGCGGGTCCACCCAAAGTTAAGGGAACACTTTGCAGATGGCATCTCCTACCACTCCCTAGACTTCCTGATACGAAACAGGATACGAAACAGACGAAACCCAATCCAAGATCCCGTAGACCCCCAAAGAACCTGTCCTTGAAAACCCTTGGAGATAGCCTCAGATGAATTTTGCTAGCAAATCGAACGCCACAAAAAGATGCCAACCCTTTGATAAGTCTTTGTTCAATCACTGAACGATGATAAAATTTTCTCAATTCCAAGAAAAAGTTACTATTCACGTACAAATAATAGGGTCCTTTATTAGGAGTTGTTTTTGAGTTTAAATAGTAACATACTCAAACCCTAAGAGAGCTAAAAAGACTAATATAGCCCTAAACTACCCATTATCAACTAAAAGCCCATAATTCCTAATTTCTAGCCCATTTTGAACCCATAACTAAATAAAATAAACTAACCCAAATAAGAAATAAAAACGGTAATCCCCGTTGGTTCCATACATGCAAATAAATAATAAATAATAAATATGCCTAAATAACTGAAAATGATTCATGCTGCTCCCCGATGACTTGGGTCAAGTGTATAACTCATGAACCCTCGTCTTTGAAGTCCAATAGGTCTTGAACATGCTTGTTCAATTCAGCTACATGTCGTTGGGCCAGGCCTGCCATAGCGTCATTGATCTTCTGAGCCCTATGTCTTGTAATTGGTCCAACTGGTACATGGATTGGATCGACTGTGGGCTGGACCGAACTAGGTGCAGCTAGGATCACATCATTCTCTCCCTCTTGAAAAGGATTCGACCTCGAATCAACACCTGCATCAAAATGGGACAAATTAGAAACATTAAATGAAGCAGAGAAACATTATACTCACCAGGCAGATCAAGCTTATATGCATTATCATTGATCCTTTCGATGACTTGAAAATGACCATCTCCTCGAGGTTGAAGCTTGGATCTTCATTGAGCCGGAAACCTTTCCTTACGCATGTGTAACCAAACCCAATCACTAGGCTCAAACACCACACGGCGCCTTACTGCATGAAGAATTCTTTACTACTATCCTCCATGCTTTCTCATGTATTTGTTTCATCAATTCTGCTTTCTTTTTCCCATCTAAACCTACTCTTTCCTCAACAGGCAAAGGCAATAAATCCAATGGTGTTAGTGGGTTAAAGCCATATACAATTTCAAAAGGTGAATATGAAGTAAATGAATGAATGCACCTATTGTATGCAAACTCTATAAATGGCAAACAATCTTCCCATAATTTTAAATTCTTAGTGACTATGGTGCGAAGCAATTGAGTCAAGGTCCTATTGACCACTTCTGTCTATCCATCTGTTTGAGGGTGACATGTAGTAGAATAAAGTAATTTAGTCCCGAGCTTACCCCACAAAACCTTCCAGAAATGACTCAAGAACTTGACATCTCTATCAGAAACTATACTCCTAGGAATTCCATGTAGTCGTACTACCTCTCTAAAGAATAAGTCTGATATGTTAGTGGCATCATCAGTTTTATGGCATGCAATGAAGTGTGCCATTTTGCTAAATCTATCAACCACTACAAAAATGGAATCCTTACCTCGTTTAGTCCTAGGTAAACCCAACACAAAATCCATCGAAATATCTACCCAAGGTTCACTAGGTACAGGTAATGGAGTATATAATCCATGAGGCTTCACCCTAGATTTGGCTTTTCTACAAGTGAGACACCGATCACAAATTCGCTCTACATCGCGTTTCATCCTAGGCCAATAAAAATGCTCTTTTAAGGTTTCTAGGGTCTTACTAATTCCAAAATGTCCCATTAGTCCGCCTCCATGAGCCTCTCTCACTAATAGCTCACGCATACTATAAGAAGGAATGCATAACTTATTTTCTCTAAACAGAAATCCTTCATGCTGGTAGAATTTACTAAATGCAGATTTAGTACATGCATCATATATATCACAAAAATCCACATCACATGTATAAAGCTCTTTAATAAATTCAAACCCTAACATTTTAGCACCTAAAGAAGTAAGTAAAACATACCTGCTTGACAAAGCATCTGCAACTACATTTTCCTTACCTTATTTGTAGCGAATGACGTACACAAATGTCTCTACAAACTCCATCCATTTAGCATGCCTCTTGTTCAGTTTTCCTTGCCCTTTAAGGTGTTTCAAACTCTCATGATCTGTGTGTATCACGAACTCTTTAGGCCAAAGGTAATGCTGCCAATTTTCCAGTGCTCGAACAAGTGCATACAACTCCTTATCGTACGTGGGATACCTCAAAGCTGCCCCGTTCAACTTTTCACTGAAGTACGCAATAGGTCTTTTCTCTTGCATCAATACCGCCCCAATACCTATGCCACTTGCATCACACTCTATCTCAAATGTACTCTCAAAATTAGGTAGTGCGATGACTGGTGCACTGCATAACCTTTCCTTGAGAGTCTGAAAAGCATTCTTTTGAGCTTCACCCCACTGAAATCCAACAGTCTTCTTGACTACCTCAGTCAATGGTGCTGTATGCTACTGAAGTCCTTCACAAAACGCCTGTAGAAACTCGCCAATCCATGAAAGCTTCTAACCTCAGACACTGTAGTAGGTGTTGGCCAATCCCTAATCGCTTTAACTTTCTCTTCGTCCATCTCTATGCCATCTGCAGTCACTACAAAACCAAGAAAAATGACTCTATCCATGCAAAATGTGCATTTCTTATAATTAGCAAATAATTTTTCCTTTCTTAAAATATCAAGCACACATTTCAAATGACCTACATGTTCATCTAAAGACTTACTGTATACTAATATATCATCGAAATAGACCACTACAAACTTCCCTATACATGCACGCAACACATGGTTCATAAGTTTCATAAAAGTACTAGGGGCGTTTATTAAACCAAAAGGCATTACTAACCACTCATATAGCCCATACTTAGTTTTAAAAGCGATCTTCCACTGGTCACCTTCTCTCATACGAATCTGGTGATATCCACTCTTAAGGTCAATTTTACTAAAAATCTTAGATTCATGCAATTCATCTAACATATCATCTAGTCTAGGAATGGGATGTCGATACTTTACCGTGATATTATTGATGGCACAATAATCCACGCACATACGCCATGTCTCATCCTTCTTAGGCACTAATAACACCGGTACTGCGCACGGGCTCATACTCTCTCGTACATAACCTTTCTCCATCAACTCCTCAACTTGCCTATGAAGTTCTTTGGTCTCCTCAGGATTACTCATATATGCGGGTCTATTAGGAATGACAGCTCCAGGCATAAAATCAATCTGATGTTCTATCCCTCGAATGGGTGGAAGCCTATTAGGGATGTCCTCTGTGAGCACGTCTTCAAATTCATGTAAAAGAGAAGATATAGAAACAGGAAGTGAATTGTTAGTGTTACTAAGTAAAGAAAAATGTGGTGTGTCTTTATACACTTGCAGCAACATGAGTTTGCTAGCTTTGTAGGCTCTCCTCACTTCTCCCTCACCTAGATAAAAACTCTTTTTCACTCTCCCTTTTTTCTCACTCTCTCCCTCAGCCCCCTTTCCCTTGGGTTTACTCTCGGTTTTAATCTCAGTGTTTCCCCCACTCTCAGGTTTAGATCCCATTTTCTCACTATTATCACTCTTACCCCCCAAGGATGCGGCTTCTCTCTCTCTCTCTCTTTCCCTTTCCAACTGTAATTTGACTTGATCATCATGGACCTGTTTTGGTGTCAAAGGGTATAATGTAATGGGTTTGCCCTTATGTTGGAAAGAATATTTGTTTCGAAACCCATCATGTATCACCTTCCTATCGAACTGCCACGGCCTCCCCAAAAGTATGTGACCTGCCTGCATTGGTACCACATCACACAACACCTCATCCGTGTAAGGTCCAATTATAAAAGTCAACAATACCTGCTTGGTCACCCTGACCTCACCACACTCATTAAGCCAATGTAGCCTATATGGCTTAGGATGTGCTAAACATGACAATCCCAATCTTGCCACCAATGTTGTGCTAGCCACGTTGGTGCAACTACCCCCATCTATGATCATACTACATGACTTCCCATTCACGCTACACCGAGTATGAAAAATATTCTCTCTCTGCTGCTCGGTCTGCTCCTCAACTATCCGTGCTGTCAATGCTCTCCTAGACACAAGCGACATGTTATCTAGTGGGTATGCTGCTCCCTCATCATCATTAGAATCCTCTAATGTAGGCATCTCATCTTCCACCTCCTCATCTGTGGAATCGATATTACCATCATCCTTCATTATTAGTGTTCGCTTGTTGGGGCACTGTGATGCATAATGTCTCATACCTAAGCACTTAAAACACTTCACCACCTTGGATTTTGGAATTACCACTTCAGACTTAACCTTAACTCTACCTGCCTCAATTTCCTTTCCCTTACCACTATCAGCCATGGGATTATTGAAACCCTCATCTCTCCGTTCATTACTAGGCCACTTCCCACTCCAAGCAGAAGTTTCCTGTGTAGTGTATCTAGATGCGGATTTCTTCCTCAACTGTATTTCTACCTTGATCGCCATATGTAGCATATCCTCCAACTCCACATAATGATGCAACTCAACTACACTTGCAATCTCCTTATTTAACCCTCCTAAAAATCGAGCCATTGTGGCTTCTCTATCCTCCACTACATTCGCCCTAATCATCGCTACCTCCATCTCTGTATGATAGTCATCAACACTCTTCAAACCCTGATACAAGTGTTGTAGCTTCTGATATAACTCTCTGTAATAGTGGCTTGGAATGAACCTCTTACGCATAAGAGCCTTTAACTCCTCCCAAGTCTCAACTGCCTCTCGTGGGTCCTCCTCCTATTAGTTACCAACTGATCCCACCAAATCACCACATAGTCTGTAAACTCAATTGCAGCCAACTTCACATTCTTCTTATCAGAATACCTATGACAATTAAATATTAGCTCAATCTTCCTTTCCCAGTCCAAGTACGCCTCTGGATCATTTCTGCCGTGGAAAGATGGAATTTTCATCTTGATACTGCCTAGGTCACCATCAATATCATCTCTCCTACCATGATCTCTCCTGTCAGGCTCCCTCTGATAGTCATAATTATGCTCATCATATGCATCTCTCCCATATCTATCTCCAAATATGTCACCAAATCGTCTATTTTCTCCCTCATAGGCCATTCTATCTCCTCTCTGAAAACCTCTCCGCTCATCAAACCTCATATCCCGCCTGTCATATCTCCTCTCATACCGCCTATCCCGCGGTCTATACCTATCCTCCTCATCTTCGAACTCATCCAACTCCTCCATATCATCCAGATTATTCTCTGCCTCAACCTCATGTATAGGTACCCTGTGTGTGGTTGTTGCACTGCCTGTTCCGGCTTAGATTGTTGTGGCCCCTCAACCTCCTTCTGAACACTAGAGAATTGGAGACTAGTAACCTCCCTCGACAACCTCTCTATTACCGCATTCATCGTTCCAAACATCTCCCGGAACTCAGCCATATTCTGCTCCATGGTATTAAACCTCTCATCCACGTTCATATCCTTCTCTGCCATCTTACTTAACAAACAGATTAGTAATAACAAGAAATAAATGAATTAAAAAAAGAAAACCTCACGAACTCTCGTGTTTCACTCTCTCTCAAACACTCTCTTCGAAAAATTACCTACGTTCAATGTCGAACGCTAACCACCAATGGATTGCACAATCCGTTTGTAGTCCAAAAATCAGCGAAATCCACAAGGAATCAGATGAATAAGGGTATCAAGTAATATAAGACGTGACTCGAGAAGCAACGACGATACTCGATCAATAAAACCTAAAACTAGAGTGCAAAAGGAAATAAAATAAACAATATCAATTTGTTTTTTTTTTCAAACAGAATTATCAAGATTACGCTAGAACGAATTGATCAATAATGCCCAATTTCACCGCAACGCAAGATAATCAAAAATACTTAACAAAAACTAGCCTAGAATACAATTCCAGTAAGGAAGAATGACAAACAAAGCAAAACAAAACAAAAACGAAAAAAATAAAAAAATAAAAATAGAAGAATAGGCTAACAATAGCCGAAATAATGGACCATTAAGTTGCTTTCAATGTTGAAAGGAAAAGTCAAAGAGTCGTGACTGATTTGCAATTCAATGGATCAAATATATATATATATATATATATAAGCACTTTGGTCTTTAGTAGTCAGACAACAAATGCAAATCAAGCCTTCAGTTAATATTGCAACCACTTGTTCAATGACCAAGAAACAAACAAAAGCAGAGGTGTCACAGATTCACAAGAGTGCTTTCTTTTCTTTTCTTTTCTTTTTTTCAGCAGGCGTGAACTCCTACCTTTTTTTTTTCGGTCACTGCAGTTTTGTTTTTTTGTTTTTTTTTTTATTGACTACTAAAAAAAAAAAAATTAATCAAAGCAAAATGAACGAATTAAGCAATGGAAGAAATCAATGTGATAAGTATGCCACAGAAAGAGAATCCAATTGAAATTTCAAGCAAGAGTTGACTGAATTTTCAAGAATTGACTGTACCAAATTGTGCTTTTTTTTTAAAAAAAAAAATCAGACACACAGTAAACAAAAGGAGACAAAATTGAGAAACGGGAAGAAAAAACAAGGAAGAAGCTGAAAGAAAAAAAAAAAAGTCAGACCTGAAATCTGGCTCTGATAACCAATTGATATGAAACAGGATACGAAACAGACGAAACCCGATCCAAGATCCCGTAGACCCCCAAAGAACCTATCCTTGAAAATCCTTGGAGATAGCCTCGGATGAATTTTGCCAGCAAATCGGACGCCACAAAGGATGCCAACCCTTTGATAAGTCTTTGTTCAATCACTGAAAGATGATAAAATTTTCTCAATTCCAAGAAAAGGTTACTATTCACGCACAAATAATAGGGTCTTTTATTAGGAGTTGTTTTTGAGTTTAAATAGTAACATACTCAAACCCTAAGAGAGCTAAAAAAACTAATATAGCCCTAAACTACCAATTATCAACTAAAAGTCCATAATTCCTAATTTCTAGCCCATTTTGAACCCATAACTTAAATAAAATAAACTAAACCCAAATAAGAAATAAAAACGGTAATCCTCGTTGGTTCCATACATGCAAATAAATAATAAATATGCCTAAATAACTGAAAACGATTCATGCTGCTCCCCGATGACTTGGGTCAAGTGTATAACTCCTGAACCCTCGTCCTTGAAGTCCAATAGGTCTCGAACATGCTTGTTCAATTCAGCTACATGGCGTTGGTCCAGGCCTGCCATAGCGTCCTTGATCTTCTGAGCCATATGTCTTGTAATTGGTCCAACTGGTACATGGATTGGATCGACTGTGGGCTGGACCGAACCAGGTGCAGCTAGGATCACATCACTTCCATCAACATGACAAAGCTTTCGATGTGGGATTTCGGGTCAGAGTGGCCTTTGTAAGGTGTCATGGTCGGCATGTTGAATCGCCTTAGGAATTTTGCCTGACCTTATTTCTTCCGTGAGGGGAGATTCTTCCTCACCGTCTCGGGCATCTCCTGCACCGGTCTTGAGGTTTACCCCCCACTTGGTCATCTCTTTTTTTAACCAATACTTTATTTCACGGCTTGTGCCGCCATGTCGCCTTCTGTGCCCTCTCTGCGCGTCCACTGTCTCAGGTGCGGCGTTCCTCATGCCTCGAAATTTCCCGCACATTCTCGCTATATACTCTGCCTTCTCCTCTGGAGTCGCGGGACTATCATAAGAGGGATCTGGTGATTGTCTTTCTTCTTCTTCTTCCCATGTGTCCTCCGTTTGTGAATCTTTTTCTACAACTACGGATTTTATCCCGTAGGGGCCCCTTCTCCTGGGTCCACCGTCTTCACTTGTATCTATCACCCTTTTCCCTTCTGCTTTTTCTCCTCTTCTTTGACTTGTTCCGGCTTCGGGTCTCTCGTTGTTCATTCCCTCCATTCTCTTCAGTCGATCCATCATGGATTTCATGCTTTCTTCCATTTTTTTCATCCAGTCTGTTGCTGGACTCCCCGAAGATTGATGATTTCCGCCCTCTGCCATTGTCTTTTTCGCGAATTGCTTTTTGTCGAGATTCCCCACAGACGGCGCCAACTGTTGACGGCTGATTTTGGTCTCAGGGAAATATAGGAATATTACCCCCGAGACAATCCTCCCTCAATAGTGAATTTGTTTGGTTAAGAGGAAACCAAAAGCAAATTTAGCAAAAGACAGATAAATAAACTAATCGACAAATAGATTTAACGTGGTTCGGCGGATCAGCTCCAACCTACGTCCACGGGCACAAAACGAATGATACTTTTATTATTGAGATATGCTTCTCTGATATCTCTCGAGTTTACAAGTTTGATCTTGATGATTCTGATACATTTTGCTCATACTCTACCCTCCTATTTATAACAATGAAGAAATCAGATTCCTTCTAGTATAAGGATTCCTAGTTGATACAATTTCCTTCTCCTGCAAGGATTCCTAACTAAATCTTACTTTTACTTCTTTATTTCCGCTTAGGACACTGATTTTATCAGCATTCCCTATGGAAGTATGACAACTTATCCATTTTCCCCGTAGAAATAGGATATCTCATCTTCCGGTGCACGTTTTGCAATGTGCCCGGTCTTCATGAGGTCGGTCGTGAAGGTCATTTGAGCTGAGAATGCTTCTATCGATCTGATAATGCTCGGTCATCCGAACCAAAGTGGTCGGTCACCTATCATCATGTGTTCGGGTCGGGATTAATGATTTCGACCGAGAAGGGATTTTACATTTTTACTCATGTCGTACTCCTTAAATAACATCGTTCCTAAAAACACCATCAACAGATATTATTAGCCAATCAAATCAGGAATCGGCCGTGAGTCATGTCCGGTTAAGCTTTAAAAATCGAACCTCAAAAAAATCGATCAAAACAGGCAAATTGGACCGGTTCATAAATTTGTTTTTAATTTCTTAAAATTAAGAATTAAAACTTCATATTTTTATATTTTTTTAATTAATTAAAATTATTTATGAAATCATCTAGTTTTACTGGTTCAATCGAAATTGTTCAACCGATTGAACCAGGGATGCATTTAATATTTTAAATCACCGATTCGATGATCCGATTCTGAAAATACTAATTATTAGGAAGGAAAAACAAACAATTAAGATCAATCTAAAGGCAGAACCGATTAAATCAGTTTTAGTATAATGATCTAATATTCAAATTTAATTTTTCAAAACCATGAATCCTGATCCAAATAGTATTGCAGTTCGTCAACTAGCATAATAATATCTTCACGTTAGTTTCATCAACTTGTGAACTTTGGTCCAGAAACGAGACAGTGTTTCATCAACTTAGTAAAGGTGGGATCCCATATTACAGTTCAGTTTTAAAATGCAAATAATAGGCTTCTGGGATAGTACACGCATGCGGTCAATTATACTAAAAATTAAGACATCCAAATATATAGAAATTTAATTTTTATATAATATTATTTATATTTTTATTATTTATCATTAAGAAAAAATTTAGATACTTTAGGACTTCCAAAATTGAGAGTAACTCAGAGACACCCGGATCCAAACAGGTTGTTACTCAGAGACACCCGGAGCAATTATTGATTGCTTTTCAGATATTTTGTTTAGTATCTCAAACTTATCTTCGAAAATGCTTTTCTTTTGCAAAATGGCTTTCCTTTGGGATTGCTGCCGACATTCTAAAAGCCTAAAAAAGAGTAGCAAAAACCCAACATTTGCACATCATTTATTGAGAGGCATGCATGGCAAAATTTAACCGGAGAAGTGTATTCATAGGTGGATTTGTTTAAATGATCGGTTAGGATTCTAAAATTTTATTCAAATTTAAGATTTTAAATTTATTAAAATTTTGATTTTTTTTAAAATGAATAATATGTCTTTTCTGTTTTTTTATCATTTACTAATAATGGGTCTTGTTTTAGTAACTCGCCAAAGGTCCTTAAAAATTTAAGATAATTCAGGATTGTCCATGAGTTTATACATCTAGAGTGCCCAAGACAGAGATCCGATGTGTGGCCAACTATTCTAGACATTTAAAGAGGATATCACACTAGTGGAGTTCGATTATTACGGAAAAAATATTATAACTAGCTCACTCAATCATAAATGTATCAATGAGGATGTTGGGCCTTTAGGAAATGAATTGTAAAATTGCATATTACATGAGATTGGACCTGTGAATAGGGGTGGTCAAACTAACTAAATTGAAACAAACCAAATCAAAATTTTGATAAAACCCAAATGATTTCAAATCCTTAAACCAAATGGCTCAGAAACCGAACCTAACCAAATTGAGATTTGACAAAAATTAAAATAAACCTTAATGCCCACCCTTAGCAAATGTTAATATTTTTCTATAGTTTCTTTGTATACAAAATATTTACAAATTGTACATTGTGATTTTGGTACATATTATAATAAAATTGTTATATTTTCTTACTCTTCCTTTTACATAACTATATCTGAGTCGAGATGATTGAATTAAATAAAAAAAATATTAAAGTGATTAATTTATAAAATTTCATATAGATGTAAAATTATACATACATGTTCCTTAATTATCAATTGAACAATTTTTCACAAATATAGATATCGTAAATTAGTATATCTTGTGTTACCTTCCCATTTGATATAATTGATTGTAATATCCAAACATAACCGAATTGAACCGAGTTATCAAACCGAACCAAATCAAATCAAAAATTGAAAAAAAAAATCAAATGGTTGCAAAATCCCAAAATTGAATAGTTTGGAAACCAAACAGAAATTTGACAAAACTCAAACTGAACCTGAAATGTCCACCCTCTATCTATTATTTACTTATAAGCAGTTGACCACCTTTAACTAGCATGACAATATTTCGGGTCGGCTTATCCCATGTCATTCATCACTTGCCTTGGTTAGAATCTATAACACTTTAGACGAAAAATATATTATGCAACGGTAGTATCACATCATTAATGTAACAACTCCATAATATATTGTCATATATGCTAAAACAGTTTTTTTTTTTTTTTTTTTTTAAAAAAAAATAATAAGAAATAGTTTTACTTAACACAATTTCTATATATTATATAATTACTAATTGAAGACAGTTAAATTAATAATTACTCTATTAAACCATCGGTGATTTTTTCTTGAAAGTTGGCTCCCAATTTTCAACTTTGGGCCCCATTGATTTCTCTTGTGTGGCACTTTTTTCCGCTATAAATGGATACCATATCCTCTCCATTTTCATCACTTCAATCAATCCTCACTTCTTTAGCTCATATTTTCAAATATCAGAGAAAGAGAGAGAGAGAGACATGGAAGGTTCATCTTCAAAACATTTTCTTAAATACTTTATCATTTTACTAGCCATTATTTCCCACATAAAATCAAGCTCAGCATCCAGGCATGGCCCTACTGCTAAAATTACTACAAGCACGGAGTTCATCAAAACATCTTGCAGCTCAACAACTTACCCAGCACTTTGCTTTAACTCCCTTGCTAAGCATGCAAGCTTAATCCAAACAAGCCCTAAGCTCCTTGCCCATGCATCCCTCAATGTGACCCTTGCCACAGCAAAATCAACTTCAGCCATCATGCTAAAGATGTCTAAGAGCCCTGGAATGATGCATAGAGAGGTGGACGCCATGAGTGATTGCTTGGAGGAGCTTAGTGATTCAGTTGATGAGCTCAGAAGATCCATTGGTGAAATGGGTCTGATCAAAGCTTCTAATTTTGATCTTACAATGAGTGATGTACAGACTTGGGTTAGTGCTGCTTTGACTGATGAAAATACTTGCAGTGATGGATTTGAGAAAAATACAGTGAATGGGAAAGTGGTGAGAGGCCTGATTGTGAAGATAGCTCATATGACTAGCAATGCCTTGGTTTTGATTAATAGTTATGCTTCTCTTCGTGGTTAGATATTCCTATGATTAGCTTCAGTATATGTTGTTTTAATCTTGTTTGTGGAATCTGATTTATGGAAGTGTAATATATAATTAGTAAATATCAGTGCCGAGCTGAATTTGTGTTGAATACTGAATCAATAATTAAAAGATTATTGAGACCCACATGAATCCATATTTGATAAATTATGCCAGTGAATTAATACACTGCTCAAAATTGAATATTGATCCGTAATTTTCACTGCAAGCAAATGGTAGATCCAAAATTTAAAGTTGAATCCAGGTTGAGTTGGGTAGGTGGTAAAAATGCTATTCATGTATTTTGCTTTTCTTTTTGGTAAGTAGAAGAAGTGTTGTTTAGGTTGCTTTGTAAATTTAAATGTGTTCTATATTAAAATGATTATAAATTGAATTTGCAAGGTAGCTGCATCAGGCATGTACATTTGATGTGATGTTAGGTTACTAGGTAACTCCAAGAGAATATCACATGTGCACAGAGAAAAAAATAATGTGTACAAACAAAAACTATTAACCACCAAACCAAATGGGTAACAGATGATAAAAGGTGATAATGAATGCACAAAGTTATTGTAGGTTATAATTTGGGTGTAGGTTATAATTTGGGTGCGGGAAAGATTTTGATGTAGGCAAAATTTTATTTGGATTTTGTAATTTGTTGAGCTCATCAATCAAATAAATGGATTTTTTTATCTTGATGGAATACATGTAGTCAGATATGTGTCATTAAACAAAACTAACATGCATACTTATCTTAATCATTCAAAAAACTAGAACACAATAATGGAATCATGTAAATTAAACATGAATCATAAACATGAGAAAAACCTGGAAAATATAAAAGATTATCAAAACTTGAAATCTAAGTCGTGTTGCCTCTGTCCTTAAGAACTTATTAGTCCCGTCTCGGTGCTCAACGGATGGTTTTGTGGCTAACGTTCTCCCAGGATTAGTTGGATGCTTCTTGTAGAAGGGACACTCATTTCACAAGATCTTGAACAAAGACAAATGGTGGAAACTCTCTTTTTCTTAAAAGACCATCTAAGACAATGTATGAGACTTGTAATTTTCTGGATACCAAATGAACTCAAGGTCTCTTAATTCATAGACATGGAAGGGAGCCTTTGAGGGCACTCTTTGATTTGGTGTGTAACCCTCCCAAGTACTATACTCATTCCCTTATCGCTGGTATTGGTTTGGGCCAATTAGGAATATCCTCTAGGAAATTTCGAAGTCGTTCCGCTTCTTCCGCAGTTTTGCCCAATGCTATGAATTCTGATTTCATAATAGACTGGGCAATACATGTTTGCCTCGATGATTTTCATGACACGACTCCACCACCAAGTGTGAAACAAATCCACTCGTAGATTTGGAATCCACAGTATCAGATATCCAGTTAGCATCGATGTATCTCTCTAGAACAGCAGGATATCTCGTATAATGCAGACCATATTTTGAAGTTTCTCTCAGATACCTTAAAAATCTTACTATGGCTTTATTATATTTAGATCTCCTTTATTATATTTCTCAAGTATCTTCTCAACATAATGAGTTTGAGATAATATATACTCTTCTGATGCTCTAGAAATCTTAATTTTTAAGATCACATCAGCTACTCCTAAATCTTTCATATCAAATTTGATGGTTAATACTTTCTTGGTAGGCTGAATCGTCTCATGATTATTACCAATTATCAACAAATCGTCTACTTTAAGGGTGGTAAGAAAGCCCGGGCCCGGCCCGTAGAGTAAAGGCCCAGCTCGGGCTCAAGCCCGGCTCGGGCTCGGGCCCGAGTCAGGCCTAACATATTAAGCTCGGTCCCGGCCTGGGCATAAAAAATACTATTTATATTATTTTATTTATATTTATGTAATAAATTTTATATATTTATATATTATATAATAAATTCAAAATTAATTTTTTTAATATTAAAAGCCGGGCCGGATAAAGCCCGGCCAGAAAGACGCCTTGGCCTGGCTTTTCCCTGGAACAGGCCAAAAAAAATATTGACGGGCTCGGGACAGGCTTATCAAAGCCCGGGCCCGGCCCTGCCCGTTGCCCACATTAGTCTACGTAGAGACACACAATGACATTTCATTTTTGAGTTAATTTGGTTATACACACTTATCACAATCATTGATTTTGAACCCACTTGACTGTTAGGGTTGGTGCTCGGAGTGCCAATCCGGATCGTATTTATGTCCGATTCATAAATACGTGTAATTATATTTTCCATAATATTACTAATTTATTGGTAGCACCATTGTCCTTTATACACTTATTCGATCTGATTACGATTAGATCGAAACTAAATCTGGTTTAATGATACGTTTATATTAGACAAATACCCTAGGATTTACAGTATAGTGCGCAGTTACAACGTAGTTTGTAATTGACATTGGGAAGCGCACTATTAGTTGTATATCCTTAAATAAAGTTCCTGGTCAAGATTTACTAACAGGGGTCGGTTAGTAAAATCCAATGAGACCAATATATGTCATATATCGTGACTTGGTCCGATGGTTTATCCAAGTAAACCATGAGTCTCGGGAGACTCGTATAGATATGTAGGTGTTTATTTGATAAGACACTGAATGACTCATTGAAGGTTTCCTAATAGATGGTACACCAACGTCAATAGAAACCTTCTCGAATTGAGCGAGCATAGTGATCCTTCGACTTGAGATACCACTGTGGATATATGAGCTATCCTCCACACTTTGATGGCAGTCACGTCAATGATATAGTCATGATCAGACCTCCGCCTGTTCGTTGGGTGTGGACTGATGCTCATGATATCCAGTGAGTATCAAGATAGGATCTGTCGGTCTCGTGTACAGGGCATAGGCATCCAGCACGTGTTTACGATCTAGTAATTCCATGGCCGTGGTATAACGTCGGAAACCAGTTCCGAGTGTTATTTAGAGATTGTAAATTGAAAGTTGACTGTATTATACCGAACGGATTTGACATTCTGATTTATATCTCAGGTATAATACGGATAGCCTGCGACGGATGGATTATATGTATGTTAAGTCCTCGGCTTGTATAGTTTAGCGAGATTATCTGTAGTCGTCATAATCCATGAGTGGGTGCATTATGGACATGAAATAGGATTTCGTGACGGATAAACTTAAACTTAGAGAGTCTCACAATATGAAGTGTACTCGTTGAGCACTTAGGCAACTCGATATGAATAATACGGATTATTCATAATACTTCACTGGATTAAGTGAGTTAATTCGGATCGGTTAAATGATAACACATGCATTAGGGGATTTTGTCCGATAATAATTATTAGGTATTTGTATTTGATACATAATACTATTAGATACACATTAATTACTCTTCAAATGATATTTTGACACATGCCATAAATATATGTATTTGTTATTTAATGTAAATAAAAAAATACATATATGGTTGTTAATTAATTATTTAGTTATTTAATTGTTAAATAATTAAATAATTAAAAATTTAATCTTTATCCATTTATCATTATTTGAATGATACATGGTGAGATTTAACTGGAGCATTTGGCATGTATTAATTATACTTTATATGTGTGTGAATTTGATTTGCTTATATAAAGTGTAAATGTTAATTTATTTGATAAATTTCAAGAGACAAAAATGCCCCTCTACCCTAAAATTCGGTCAACACTATATAAGTGAGAGAAATTATTTTTTCTCTCTCTCTTGTCTTCCTCCATGGCCGAATCATCCCTAGAAAGAAAAACCCTAATTTTGTTTAATGAAACAAGAAGGAAAAAGTGAAAAAAAAAAAACAAGAAAAGCTTAAGGTTTTGGTGATTAAAGGTAATCTACATCTTCCTTGAATCTTAGAAAATTATTTTATTTATTCTTGTGTTCCTAGAACATGTCTAGGGTTTCTTTACTTGTTCAAATTTGGGGCTTTTTGGATTTGATGGTGGATTGGAAGAATTTATGCATGTGCGGAAGTTTATTGAACTATATTAGTATAATTTGGGGTCAATTTATTGTTGGAAATTATTGTTGCCATTCAAGAGTTGTTGATCCACTCTTAGATAGTCTAGAATTTTTCTAGGGTTTTTCATTTGTGGTGAGACTCATTTGATGTTCAGATTAATTGATTTAGTCTTGAAATTTTTGGATTTAAGCATGAAAATTAGGCAATTTCATTTTCTGTGTAAGACCTGGAAATGAATCTGATTTTGTAATGAAATTGTTGCCCTATGAATGTTTTGGATGTGTTTTGGGAGTTGGCATAATTTCCGGAAAGTGTTTCCGACTTGAAATAAGTGAAAACAACCAAAAACGACGTTACCGAGTGGATTTTGAGCCAATCGGGTGACGGCTGTCCAAACAGTGAATCCGTCACAGTTTGGGCAGCCCATGAACTACCCCGAGACTATTGGATCTGACCTGGGCAGTTTTCATAAGTGTCAGGTAGTCGGTTCTGTCAAAAACACATTTTAGGCCATTTTGCGGAAAAACTATTTTCGTAAAAGTTTCTCGAAGTTTCAACTAAATTTATGTCAATCTTTGCTATTGAATAAATTGGTTTAGGTGAAATATGAATAAATTATTCATATTAGATATTGAATAATTTATTCAGTATTTTGAAAAAGTTTTAAAATACGATTTCGCCCGACCCGCGCTTCCGCTCCGCCCATCACCCAAAATCCCAACAAAAATTATATCAGAGCGGGTTTGATGCTTCATCCAGTACATTATTCATGCTTGATATTTGATATATAATTCAATTTTAATGTTCGTACATGCTAGAAATCTATATGTGTTTCTTTATTTTTCGATTCTTCGCTAAAGAAAATGTAACGGAAATTTAATTGTTAAATTAAGTTATATTTTCTATAGGTAGAATTGAATTGGTTAGAAAATGATCTAAATTAAAATTCTATATTTGATGTAGATTAAAACTTCCATAGGAAAATCCCCACTTAGAAATAAGGTCGTAAAGTAACGTGTCTTGGATACATGTTTCTAGGTCCGTCTTGTCAATACGGTTTATGGGTAACTTTCTATGACTGCATCTGAGATCGTGCCAAAGCAGTGAGGGTGTAGTTGATAGAAGTTTTTATACCGATTGTATATTGATACTAGATAAATTCAAGTGAAAGTGGAAATCCTGAACGTGCCAAAACTGTCGGGACTACATCGGTAGCTTGAGTTTGTCATTGGAAAGTGTAGCCTTGATACACCTCCCTGTGAACGTGCCAAAGTTGTCAATACGAGAAACAGTCAGGACCAAAACCAGGAGTCACTGGTGAGTGATGGATAATGGGTTGTCTATCTAATGAATATACGTAGGCCAGATCGTGTCAAAGCTGTGAGTCGAAATATATTCATGGGATCCTACTCTCACTCTGGAATTCGATTTAATTATTGAATTCCCATTGTATGTTGGGGATTACGGTATTACGTAAAGTAGTGGGAGACACTACTGATTTTAAAATCCATAATTTAAGCAGTGCGTAATTTTATGGAATTTACTGCTTTCGTTTTCCTTTCTTTCTATATTGATTATAGATTTACACTTCTAATCCACTGCATTTATATTCCTTGAATATATAGATTTTTTGACTTTACTTATGGTTGCGTAGTTTTAGAATAGGTTCTAAAAAGATAGTAGACTAGATATTGTTAGATTAGTTAAAACCATCGGGAACTGTTGTTCCGATTTTCTTGTAAATCAAGATGGTTTGTGACTTAGTTTCTAAGTCACGATTAGGTAATCTAAATAGATATCTTTTAATGGATATAATAATCTAGTTAGAATAGTTTCTTATGCAGTAAGAATTAACTTGAATAGTTCATGTCTCGAGATTCTTGATTGGCATTAAGAAAACCTCTTTAGTATTTGTTAATCCTTTAATGACGTTTCTTAGCTTTTAATGACTTTTAGAAGTCACGTGTTTGACACAGTTTGCTAATCAATCATTTACAATTATTGTGAATAATTGAATGCAAATTATAAAGCTTAAGAAAAGATATTTGTATAGTTGTGTTGGTATTGGATACCGGATCTCCCGTCTAGTTATTTAAAATAATGTTCAATAAATGTTTTGATATTTGATATCAGAATTTGTGACTATTGGATAATTACTTATTCTGTATAAACAGTTGTTACATATTTTAATATGACTAGTAGTGTCATTGATGAAAATGTAAACATTAAGAAAATATTCGGTAATATAAATGACTTAGAAGTGTGCATAATGAGATTTTATCACATAAACATTAGATGTTTATTCCATATGGTAAATGATGGTCTGATACGAGTTCACACCCCATATCCTTATCCATTTAATGAATATTGTATTCAGAAAGTGATTAAATCTCATTTAACTAATGATTGTCATTGGACCACAGATTTATTGAACTAATACTTTGGAAGTATGTAGTTTAATGAATTAATAATTACCTGAGATAGTTTTTTATACTCCGTAACTTAGTTGATGAATTGTCATGACTTAGTTACGTGTTTCTAATAGAGAACATATTGAATGTCTCGAATTGTTCAAGAACAGTCAATATGTTTCGAATGAAACTCGGATATAATATTTTGAATAGTTCAAAGATATTCTATCTGTAGTATTGAAAACTATATCTTTGAAATTCATTGGGTGTCTTTGAATTGTTCAAAGATGTTTGATATGATTAAACACATGAATTTATGGAAATTAGTTCTAAGTTATTTAATGAATATGATTCTAACTCAATATTAAAACTTTCGCGATTCCATTTTGATGGAATTGGTCAGTGGAAGTGATCGAATCTTATACGATTTGATTCGTTGATATTGAGTGTTACCGAATTGGTTTTTTCAATACTCTTGGGGTTATGCTCCATTAACACTAATTCATCTCTTTAATTTAGGTTCCATTTGTTTCTACAGTTACATATATGATATGTACAGGTAGAAAATTCGAATCTTGAAAAGTTTGAGATTTGAGAGTTTCTTTTATATAATAGTTATATAATTGATAGTACTTGTACCTTGGAGGTACGAGTGATAGGTTTATCATTTATTCTATTTAATGGAATATTGTATTCTATTTGATAGAATATGTTTTCTACAATCCCGAGTAATAAAATTATTTTGTTACTTGGTGGTTAACATTGGATGTTGACGATTGTAGAAAAGATTTGACTTATTGAAGTCAAATGTGAGAATGATAAACTGTAGTAGAACTACGTAATTAATAAGATGAAAAGACCCTTGGACAACTACCCTATAAGTCCTATAGGATGTCAGAATCATTTACAAAGTATCTGATACTTAATGATTCTGATGTTTTCTTATCGAAGAAAATTATCATATAACTTATAGTGGGAGCGATATTTGATATCGATTCTGGAAATTGACATTGAACCATAGATCTAAGATTGTTCATAGCTTACTACCATCAATTTTTGAACTTGATTAAGCTTTCGTTATGAATCGTTCATAAAGTGTGCAAATTATTTGCGCAGTAAAAGCATAGTGAGCTTGATAAAGGTTTGACCTTTATAGTATGACAGTGAGTAGGTTATACTCAGTAGTCTATTGTAGATTCTGAGGAAGCTTGTCTATTGTCGCACTGATTGAACGATTAAGGATCTGTTGGTGAATGTCGATATTAAACTGTATTTTGTCCAAAGAATGCCAAGTGGCGTTCTTGAGTAATTTCTTCGAATGAGAGATCCGTTGTGATTTCTTTGTTTGAAGAGTTCATTCTAGAATGGCCTAGAGTTTGTATTATGCTAAGATCACAGTTTGATATACTAGCTTATAGAGCCTATTGTAGACTCGGGTAAGCTTTCTGGAAATTTGTGTTCTCTGATTTTGATGTCAGTCAAATTGTCTGATTTTATCGAAATATAGAGAATACATATTTGTCAGTAGGGTCAGTGGGAGCGTACAAATTTCTTTCTAGTGTTATATATCATAAGTCTTCTTTTCTCCGTGATAGCAGTGGGAGTTGTCTCTGTTTAATGGTTATATAATTAAAAGTACTTGTACCTCGGAGGTACGAGTGATAGGTTTATCATTTATTCTATTTAATGGAATATTGTATTCTATTTTATAGAATATCTTTTCTACAATCCCGAGTAATAAAATTATTTTGTTACTTGGTGGTTAACATTGGATGTTGACGATTGTAGAAAAGATTTGACTTATTGAAGTCAAATGTGAGAATGATAAACTGTAGTAGAACTACATAATTAATAAGATGAAAAGACCCTTGGACAACTACCCTATAAGTCCTATAGGATGTCAGAATCATTTACAAAGTATCTGATACTTAATGATTCTGATGTTTTCTTATCGAAGAAAATTATCATATAACTTATAGTGGGAGCGATATTTGATATCGATTCTGGAAATTGGCATTGAACCATAGATCTAAGATTGTTCATAGCTTACTACCATCAAGTTTTGAACTTGATTAAACTTTCGTTATGAATCGTTCATAAAGTGTGCAAATTATTTGCGCAGTAAAAGCATAGTGAGCTTGATAAAGGTTTGACCTTTATAGTATGACATTGAGTAGGTTATACTCAGTAGTCTATTGTAGATTCTGAGGAAGCTTGTCTATTGTCGCACTGATTGAACGATTAAGGATCTGTTGGTGAATGTCGATATTAAACTGTATTTTGGCCAAAGAATGCAAAGTGGTGTTCTTGAGTAATTTCTTCGAATGAGAGATCCGTTGTGATTTCTTTGTTTGAAAAGTTCATTCTAGAATGGCCTAGAGTTTGTATTATGCTAAGATCACAGTTTGATATACTAGCTTATAAAGCCTATTGTAGACTCAGGTCAGCTTTTCGGAAATTTGTGTTCTCTGATTTTGATGTCAGTCAAATTGTCTGATTTTATCGAAATATAGGGAATACATATTTGTCAGTAAGGTCAGTGGGAGCGTACAAATTTCTTTCTAGTGTTATATATCATGAGTCTTCTTTTCTCCGTGATAGCAGTGGGGGTTGTCTCTGTTATATTTGATATAAAGTTTTATATAAGATATAAAACTGAAAGACTTGTGAGATACTCATATTAGTCACATATTAGATATGATCTAATAAATGACACAGTAAGACTATCTGTATGACAGTTAGTATAATTGTTTGACAGTTAACATGTCTTTTATGTATATAGTATTCATCTTTCGTAAATGATGATTCATTTGTCGAAAGTTAGATTGATTGGAATGTCTAGTCAATCTTATGCATCATAGGATGATGATGTGATGAATGATGTATTATGTGCGATTAAAGATATCAATTTAATCATAATTGTTACGAGTTATTTTGATATTCTGTAGACCATAAGATGGATCTAGAAACATGTTCTTTGTGATCTTTGAGTTATTAAGAACGAGTTTCTCATACATGGAGAATTTAGTCAGCAACCATAAGGTCAGATTAGTTTTGATTCTAATTATGACATTAGATGGTCTATGTCATATAAAGTCAGAAAAGATGCAGTGGGAGTGTTACCATTGATTCTACTGAACTAGTGGAATCAGTTGCAACTTATTAAGTATTGACTTATGAAGTTGCATAGTGACTCTATAGATTAGAAGTTTCATATTAGTGTGGTGTTTGCGGTTGTCTCAAAGTATTTGGATTTGACTTCTAAGTACATAGACAACTTAGTAGCTATAGCACAATACTGATATAGCGTCTGAGTCATATTGATGTGGAATTTGGATTCTGTAAAATATGAATGATGCTAGCTAAGGAAAACGGTTGAGTTTGTTGGACCGACTCAATTTGTTAAAAACAGGCTTACTTGTTGTTGCCTACCTCTTGAGTGTTGGGGAGCTCTTGAGGGTCATGAGTATGCGATACACATGAAGATGTGTATAGGATACCAGGGATTGGCACTAGAGCAAGTGGAAGAAATTGTTAGGGTTGATACTCGGAGTGCCAATCCAGGTTGTATTTATGTCCGATTCATAAATATGAGAAATTGTATTTTCCAAAATATTACTAATTTTTTGGTAGCACCCTTGTCCTTTATACAATTATTCGATGTAATTACAATTAGATATCTGATTACGATTAGATCGAAACTAAATCTGGTTTAGTGATACATGTATATTAGAAAATACCCTAGGATTTACAATATAGTGCGCAGTTACAACGTAGTTTGTAATTGACATTGGGAAGTGCACTATTAGTTGTATATCCTTAAATAAAGTTCCTAGTCAAGATTTACTAACACGAGTCGGTTAGTAAAATCCGCTGAGACCAGTACATGTCGTATATCGTGACTTGGGCTGATGGTTTATCCCAGTGAACCATTAGTCTCGAGAGACTCGTATACACATGTAGGTTTTTATTTGATAAGACACTGAACGACTCACTAAAAATTTCCTAATAGATGGTACACCAACGTCAAAATGAAACTTCTCGAGTTGAGCGAGCATAGTGGTCCTTCGACTTGAGATACCACTGTGGATATATGAATTATCCTCCACACTTTGATGGCAGTCACGTCAACGATCTAGTCATTATCAGACCTCTGTCTGTTTATTGGGTGTGGATTGATGTTCATGATATTCACTGCGAATCAAGATAGGAATCGTCAGTCCTGTGTACAGGGCATGGGCATCCAGCACGTGTTTACAATCTAGTAAATCCATGGCCGTGGTATAACGTCGGAAACCAGTTCCGAGTGTTATTTAGAGATCGTAAATTGAAAGTCGAATGTATTATACTGAATGGATTTGACGTTCTGATATATATCTCAGGTATAATACGGATAGCCTGTGACGGAGGGATTATATGTATGATATGACTTCGGCTTGTATAGTTTAGCGAGATTATCTGTGGTCGTCATAATCCATGAGTAGGTTGATTATGGACATGAAATTGGATTTCATGACGGATAAACCTAAACTTAGAGAGTCCCACAATATGAAGTGTACTCGTTGAGCACTTGGGCAACTCGATATGAATAATACGGATTATTCATAATACTTCAACGGATTAAGTGAGTTAATTCGGATCGGTTAAATGATAACACATGCATTAGGGGATTTTGTCCGATAATAATTATTAGGTATTTGTATTTGATACATAATACGATTAGATACACATTAATTACTCTTCAAATGATATTTTGACACATGCCATAAATATATGTATTTGTTATTTAATGTAAATAAAAAAATACATATATGGTTGTTAATTAATTATTTAATTATTTAATTGTTAAATAATTAAATAATTAAAAATTTAATCTTTATCCATTTATCATTATTTGAATGATACATGGTGAGATTTAATTGGAGCATTTGGTATGTATTAATTATATTTTATATGTGTGTGAATTTGATTTCTTTATATAAAGTGTAAATGTTAATTTATTTGATAAATTTCAAAAGACAAAAATGCCCATCTACCTAAAATTCGGTCAACACTATATAAGTGAGAGAAATTGTTTTTTCTCTCTCTCTTGTCTTCCTCCATTGCCGACTCATCCCTAGAAAGAAAAACCCTAATTTTGTTTAATGAAACAAGAAGGAAAAAGTGAAGAAAAACAAGAAAAGCTTAAGGTTTTTGGTGATTAAAGGTAATCTACATCTTCCTTGAAGCTTAGAAAATTATTTTATTTATTCTTGTGTTCCTATAGAACATGTCTAGTGTTTCTTTACTTGTTCAAATTTGGGGCTTTTTGGATTTGATGGTGGATTGGAAGAATTTATGCATGTGTGGAAGTTTATTGAACTAGATTAGTATAATTTGGGGTCAATTTGTTGTTGGAAAAACATTGTTGTCATTCTAGAGTTGTTGATCCACTCTTAGATAGCCTAGAATTGTTCTAGAGTTGTTCATTTGTGGTGGGACTCATTTGGTGTTGTGATTAATTGATTTAGTCTTGAAATTACTGGATTTAACCATGAAAATTAAGCAATTTCGTTTCTGTGTAAGACCTGGAAATGAATCTGATTTTGTAATGAAATTGTTACCCTATGAATTTTTTGGATGTGTTTTGGATGTTGGCATAATTACCAAAAAGTGTTTCCGACTTGAAATAAGTGATAACGGCCAAAAAATGCGTTACCGGGTGGATTTTGAGCCAACCGGGTGACGGCTGTCCTAAAAATGAATCCGTCTTTGGGCAGCCCATGAAATGCCCCAAGACTATTGGATCTGACCTGGGCAGTTTCCATAAGTTTCGGGTAGTTGGTTCGGTCAAAAACATGTTTTAGGCCATTTTACGGAAAAACTGTTTTCATAAAAGTTTCGCGAAGTTTCAACTAAATTATGTCAATATTTGATATTGGATAAATTGGTTTAGGTGAAATATGAATAAATTATTCATATTAGATATTGAATAATTTATTCGGTATTTTGAAAAAGTTATAAAATACGATTTCGCCATACTCGCGCTCTCGCTGCGCCCATCATCCAAAACCCCAACATTGACAACATCTCTTTGTCAAAATTTTCATGTCAATATTTAGGTGCTCGTTTTAATCCGTATAAGGATTTTACAAGTTTGCACACCTTTTGTGCTTGTCCAGGAACATTGAAACCTTCTGGTTGTTCCATGTAAATCTCTTCATCTAGTTCACCATTTAAGAATATTGTCTTTACATCCATTTGATGTATTTCAAAACCAAATATAGCTGCTATGGACTTGAGCATTCTTATTGACGTGATACAAGTCACTAGTGAATAGGTATTAAAGTAATCAATGTCTTCTTTTTGTCTATAACCTTTTATGACAAGTTTTGCCTTGTACTTATCTGTTGATCCATCTGATTTCATCTTACCGTTTGAATATCCATTTATAGCCCAGTGGCTTACAACTTGGAGGAAGATCAAACAACTCCCAAGTATGGTTTTGTAGGATTGAATCAATCTCACTGTTAATAGCCTCTTTGCACAAAGGTGCCTCCGACGAAGACATTTCTTCTTTATAGCTTTGAGGCTCATTTTCTAACAAGTATGTCAGAAAATCGGGTCCAAATGACTTAGAAGTTCTAGCTCTTTTGCTACGTCTAGGTTCAATTGCCTCAACATTTTCATGTTGATAGTCAGCCTTATCACTGTCTTTGACCAAATCAGTAGTTCTTTTGAGAGACTATTTTCTTTATCTTTCCTTACAAGGAAATGTCTCTTCAAAAAATTTAGCATTCCTTGACTCAATTATCATATTCGGGTTGATGTTAGGAATTTCAGACTTATGTACTAAAAATCGATACACACTACTGTTGCGAGCATATCCAATGAATATACAATCAACAGTTTTGGGTCTTATTCTAACCTTCTTAAGTTTATGAACCATTAATTTGGTAAGACACCCTCACACTTTCAGATATTTGTAGGAAGGTACGTTACTTTTCCACAATTCATATGGTATCTTATCCAATCTTCTGTAATGTAACTTGTTCGGAACTTAGTTGGCAGAAAGTAAAGCTTCCCCCCACAAATTCTGTGGTAAACCAGAGCTTGTCGCTCAGCGATCCCGTTTTGATGAGGCGAATAAGGAGTAGTAGTTTCGTGAATAATTCCATGATAGGAACAATATTCACCAATTGGTGACACATATTCACCACTGTTTATTAATAAAAAAAATTAAATAAATTTTATTTTATTATATAAATATTAATATATATATATATAGATATATAATTTATTATATAAATATAAATATAAATAACATTTTTTAGGCCCGGGTCGGGTCGGGCCGGGCCTGGGCTTAATATGTTAGGCCCGGCTCAGGCCCGAGCCCGAGCCCGAGCCCGAGCCGGGCCTCTCCTTCATGTGCCCCAGCCCGGGATTTTTTAGCCCCTGGCGGGCCGAGCCGGACCAGGCCCGGGCTTTTTTGCCATCCTTATACAAGTCTCTTTCGATGGTCATGTAGAAATATTTCAATTAAGACAATTAACTATATGTTTATGTTAAATAACTTAAACCAAATTCCTTAAGGTTATGTTCTAATATTGTCTATGCATACCTTACAGGTATATGTCTATTTTATAAGGAAATCTATTCAAACGAAGTATATCTTGCGCTATTATTCTCACGGCTAACCCAAATTTCCTCTGTTGAGTTTCTAAGAATTTACCAATATTATTCTATTATTGGACAGACAAATAAAGGGCATGTCTATGATACCCAAGGGTATCAAAGTTGCATGTTCAATGCAACTTTGAGCATTAAACATGTAAATTATATCAATAAACATGAATTTTTTTAAAACATAAAATTAGTTGCATGTTCAATGCTCGAAGTTGCATTGAACATGCAACTTTAAACTCAATGGTATTTGATATCTTGGGTATCACAACATTACCCACAAATAAAATATATCTCAAAGCACAAAGAATAATAAATAATAAATAACAAAGTCGAAAAGAATAAAAAAATATGCAACTTTATTAAATAACATGCTTAAGACCCAATACAACCTTAGAGTAATGATTTAGTTACTCATGATAATAAATAAAAATGAACTAATCATAATTACAAAGCAAGAACTAATAAAAGATAAACTAGAAAGAAAAAGGAAGAGATAACTCTCGTTTGCAGTGTTCGTCTTTAATCTCCAGCATCAGTTAAGCATTCATCCTTACCTTGGTCTATGCATTATTCTTTGCTCTAAACTCCAAAATTATGTTATAAGGCTTCATTTTAAGTTTTGGGACGAACTTATACATATATAGATTAGAAAGTATGGGGTCTTTCCTGATCAAAAACCGAGTTCTGGACGAATCAGGGTGTATTCCAACGCCCATCTGTTCAATGTTCACTATCATGCAATTTGAAACTTGTGGGCTCCGAGTTTTGGCTTAATTAAGTAAGTCCCTACAGGATTGCAATGCAACCAAGAATCAATAAATAAAAGCCAGCAGCACACTTTTAATTTCATCAACTTGTTATGCAATTTGAGAGTTAAAGGATAGAATAGAATTGTTCTTCATCCTCTGCGCTCACAATTTGTTAAGATATTATCTTAGCATCTTCAAACTCGGTGTCAACATCACAATTTGTTATAATGATCTAATATTCAAATTTAATTTTTCAAAACCATGAATCCTGATCCAAATAGAATTGTAGTTCATCAACTAGCATAATAATATCTTCACGTTAGTTTCATCAACTTGTGAACTGGTCCAGAAACGAGACAATGTCTCATCAACTTGGTAAAGGTGGGATCTCATATTACAGTTCAGTTTTAAAATGCAAACAATAGGCTTCTAGGATAGTACACACATGCAGTCGACTATACTAAAAATTAGGACACCCAAATATATAGAAATTTCAATTTTTATATAATATAATTTATATTTTTATTATTTATCAGTAAGAAAAAATTTAAATACTCATTTAGGACTTCCAAAATTCAGAGCAAATCAGAGACACCCGGATCCAAACACGTTGTCACTCAAGCTTACATGCATTTTCTTTCAATTATTGATTGATTTTCAGATATTTTGTTTAGTATCTCAAACTTATCTTCGCGAATGCTTTTCTTTTGCAAAATGGCTTTCCTTTGGGATTGCTGCCGACGTTCTATAAGCCAAAAAAAGAGTAGCAAAAACCCAACGTTTGCACATCATTTATTGAGAAGCATGCATGGCAAAATTTAACCGGAAAAGTGTATTCATAGGTGGATTTGGTGACCGTCGAGATAAGTCGCTCGTTAGGATTCTAAATTTTGATCCAAAATTAAGATTTTAAATCTATTAAAATTTTGAATTTTTTAAAGTGAATGATATGAATTTTCTGTTTTTTTTCATTTATTAATAAGGGGTCTAGTTTTAATAACTCACCAAAGGTCCTTTAAAATTTAAGATAATTCAGGACTGTCCATGAGTTTATACATCAAAAGTGCCCAAGACAGAGGTCCGATGTGTGGCCAATTTTTCTAGACATTTAAAGAGGGTATCACGCTAGTGGAGTCCGATTATTACGGAAAAGTATCATAACTAGCTCACTCAATCAGAAATGTATCAATGAGGATGTTGGGCCTTAGGAAATGAATTGTAAAATTTCATATTACATGAGATTGGTCCAGTGAATAAGGGTGGTCTAACGAACTAAATTGAAACAAATCAAATCAAAATTTTGATAAAACCAAAATGATTTCAAATCCTTAAACCAAATGGCTCAGAAACCGAACCTAACCTAGTTGAGATTTGACAAAAATTAAAATAAACCTTAAATGCCCACCCTTAGAAAATGTTAATATTTTTCTATAGTTTCTTTGTATACAAAATATCTACAAATTGTACATTGAGATTATGATTATGGTACATATTATAATAAAATTGTTATATTTTTTTACTCTTTCTTCCTTACATAACTAAATCTGAGTCGAGATGATTGAATTAAATAAAAAAATTAAGTGATTAATTTATAAAATTTCATATAGATGTAAAATTATACATACATGATCCTTAATTATCAATTGAACAATTTTTCACAAATATAGATATCGTAAATTAGTATATCTTGTGTTACCTTCCCATTTGATATAATTGATTGTAATATCCAAACATTACCGAATTGAACCGAGTTATCAAACCGAACCAAATCAAATCAAAAATTGAAAAAAAAAATCAAATGGTTGCAAAATCCCAAATTGAATAGTTTGGAAACCGAACAGAAATTTGACAAAACTCAAACCGAACCTGAAATATCCACCCTCTATCTATTATTTATTTATAAGCAGTTGACCACTTTTAACTAGCATGACAATATTTTGGGTCGGCTTATCCCATGTCATTCATCACCTGCCTTGGTTAGAATCTATAACACTTTAGACGAAAAATATATTATGCAACGGTAGTATCACATCATCAATATAACAACTCCATAATATATTGTCATATATGCTAAAACCTAATAAGAAATAGTTTTACTTAACACAATTTCTATATATTATATAATTATTAATTGAAGACGGTAAAATAAATAATTACTCTATTAAACCATCGGTGATTTTTTCTTGAAAGTTGGCTCCCAATTTTCAACTTTGGGCCCCATTGATTTCTCTTGTGTGGCACTTTTTTCCGCTATAAATGGATACCATATCCTCTCCATTTTCATCACTTCAATCAATCCTCACTTCTTTAGCTCATATTTTCAAATATCAGAGAAAGAGAGAGAGAGAAACATGGAAGGTTCATCTTCAAAACATTTTCTTAAATACTTTCTCATTTTACTAGCCATTATTTCCCACATAAAATCAAGCTCAGCATCCAGGCATGGCCCTACTGCTAAAATTACTACAAGCACGGAGTTCATCAAAACATCTTGCGGCTCAACAACTTACCCAACACTTTGCTTTAACTCTCTTGCTAGCCATGCAAGATTAATCCAAACAAGCCCTAAACTCCTTGCCCATGCATCCCTCAATGTGACCCTTGCCACAGCTAAATCAACCTCAGCCATCATGCTAAAGATGTCAAAAAGCCCTGGAATGAAGCATAGAGAGATGGAAGCCATGAATGATTGCTTGGAGGAGCTTAGTGATTCAGTTGATGAGCTCAGAAGGTCCATTGGTGAAATGGGTCTGATCAAAGCTTCTAATTTTGATCTTACAATGAGTGATGTACAGACTTGGGTTAGTGCTGCTTTGACTGATGAAAATACTTGCAGTGATGGATTTGAGAAAAATACAGTGAATGGGAAAGTGGTGAGAGGCCTGATTGTGAAGATAGCTCATTTGACTAGCAATGCCTTGGCTTTGATTAATAGTTATGCTTCTCTTCGTGGTTAGATGTTCCTATGATTAGTTTTAATCTTGTTTGTGGAATCTCATTTATGGAAGTGTAATATATGAATTAGTATCTATCGGTGTTGTGCTGATTTTGTGTTGAATACTGAATCAATAATTAAGAGATTGAGACCCACTTGAATCCATATTCGATAAATCCTGCCAGAGAATTAACTCACTGCTCAAAATTAAATCTTGATCCGTAATTTTCACTGCAAGCAAATGGTAGATCCAAAATTTAAATTTGAATTCAGGTTGAGTTGGGTAGGGTGGTAAAAATGCTATTCATGTATTTAGCTTTTCTTTTTGGTAAGTAGAAGAAGTGCTGTTTAGGTTGCTTTGTAAATTTAATGTGTTCTATATTGCAATTTATTATAAATTGAATTTGAAAGGTAGCTCCAAGAGAATATCACATGTGCACAGAGAAAAAAATATGTACAAACAAAAGCTATTAACCACCAAATCAAATGGGTAACAGATGATAAAAGGTGATAATGAATGCACAACTTTATTGTTATAATTTGGGTGTGGAAAAGTTTTTTGATGTAGGCAAAATTTTATTTGTATTTTGTAATTAGTTGAGCTAATCAATCAAATAAATGGATTTTTTTTATTTTTTTTTATTTTGATGGAATACAAAGTCATGATCAGATGAGATCATAAATAAGATTTATCACTTAGTAGGTAGTGTAACTGTAACTGAGTGACGTTGATGGCCACAGCACCTGCCATATCTCAAATCAAGGAATATTTGACTTTATTATATGAGTGATAAGATTTGAAAAAATTAATTTGTCCGATATCACAGTTTGAGAGTTTTACCTGCTATTCTTAATTATGGGTTGATGGCCAAAGTTTTGATCATCTTAAAGTTATTGTACGTTATAATTTGGCTGTGGGAAAGGTTTTTGATGTAGGCAAAATTTTATTTGAATTTTGTAATTAGTTGAGCTCATCAATTAAATAAATGGATATTTTATCTTGATGGAATACATGTGGTTAGATCTGAATCATTAAATAAAACTAACATGTATACTAATCTCAATCATTCAAAAAACTAGAACACAATAATGGAATCATTCCAAATTAAACATAAACCATAAACATAAGAAAAATCTGGAAAATGTAGAAGATTATCAAAACTTGAAATTCAAGTCGAGTTGCCTCTGTCCTTAAGAACTTATTAGCTCTGCCACGGTGCTCAACGGATGGTTTTGTGGCTAATGTTCTCCCTGGATTACTTGGATGCTTCTTATAGAAGGGGCACTCCTTTCACAAGATCTTGAACAAAGACAAATAGTGGAAACTCTTTTTTTCTTAAAAGACCCTCTTAGACAATGTATGAGACTTTTAATTTTCTGGATACCAAATGAACTCAATGCCTCTTAATTTATAGGCATGGAATGATACCTTTGAGGGCACCCTTTGGTTTGGCGTGTAACTCTTCCAAGGGTTATACCCATTCCCTTATGACCTTTGAGGCCTAGAGTCTTATCTTTTCAAATTAGAGGACATGTCCCTACATGTTTGTGTCTTTCCCATAAGGCACAACCCAAAGGACCTAACCCTCCTACACATATACTATATATTTAGAGAATTTACAACAATCCCCCACAATTCTCTAAATATTAATACAGACACTTAGGAGAGTTTCTGTGAAATAAACTCCATCGAAATAGGTAGCTTTCGCCTTGAAACTTTCATAGTGAATGACAATCGGATTTACTTAGCAAACCAGTGACACATAGTCTTGAACTGTTCTTCCATTGGTGTAAACCAAGACAATTGCCAACACACAGCTTTGCTTCGACCATTTCCCATTTTACGGTTGTGTTCATTTCAGCATGAACATTGGTCCTGGATTCATCAAGTCCTTTATGAAATTCAACCTTTAAAAACTCTCATGGAAGCGGTTTCACTTCTTATTTGAAATAGGTGGTCTACTATAAAGAGGTAATTTGCTTTTACCCTCATTAGGACTCTTCTCCTTATATAATGATCATTAAAAGACGTAGCTTACCCTAGCTTTGACAAACAGCACTCTGAGTCATTACAAGGATGGGAAAGATTATAAAACTCTACAGTGCTTGTTTTGAATTGCACAAAGTTTTAGTTGTTTTTTTTTTAAACTAGATCTTGGGATCTTCAGTCACCTAGGTTGAATTTCCACAGTGACAATTCTTAATTTATAGGCTTCAAGCCCATTCCCCTCGATGACTTCTCAACTTGCTCTTA